>ML785720.1:695921-707773 GCA_009831015.1 Picea engelmannii
TCTTGTAAAATCTCTTTGTAATATTTTTCTTTGCATTAATAAACTGCTCCAAGTGGCCGCGTTGGCTGGGGCCGTGGATGTTTCCCCGTAGGGGTTTTACCACATGAAAACATTAGTGTGTTGATCTTTGATCTGGTTATGTGAGTGGTTACTGAAGGTGTTCGTCCTCTGTTGGAATACCTGTGTTGTCGAACAGAAGTGAGGTACACAGGTCGAACCTACCCAAAGGACCATGTACGAAGCTGTGAAGAGGCCTGGAGAGACATTCCTCGAGAACAACGGGTACACAAATTCATTAACATGCTAGACACGACCCCTATTAACTAGTACCTCCAAGCAGAACTGCACCTTATCACCATCGATTGGGAAGGTATGGTTCAGAATTTTGTAACCACCTTTTTATTTGAAAGTGAATTTCCCTCAGTAGATCAAGCATTAAAGATTGTGAGGCAGAAATTATTTAAATATTCATCTAGCCTCCCTTTGAAGCAAGAAGAGGACGAATGCACGACGCCATTCCAGAAATTAAAAGGATGTTACAACATTAATGTCGACGAAGATGATGATCAAGGAAGGTAAACATTGCTAAGACATAAGGCCAAAGGGATGTGGAAGGACCAGGAGTTGAACTACCATTCATTGGACAACCGATCAAGATAAAGAAAGTTAATATTGGGACAGAGGAGACATCAAAGCTTGATAATGTTGGAGATTACTAGAATGTTTCTACCATCGACAAAATTACAGAATTACTGCACGCATATCAGGACTTATTTCTGATCAAGTTCAATGATATGAAGGGTATCAAAGGACCTATGGGATAAATGAGAATACTTTTGAAACTAGGTGCGAATCTAGTCAAGCAAAGACCCTACAGATTGAACCCGAAATATAAGGAAAAAGTGAAGATTGAGCTCAACAAAATGCTGGAAGGAGGGATTATTGAACCTTTCGAAGAGTCGGAGTGGATCAGCCCTATGGTAGTACAAGACAAGAAGACATGAAATATCAGAATATGTGTGGACCTCAGAAAGATGAACGATGCATGTTTGCACGACCCCTTCCCTACACCATTCACAGATGAAGTATTAGACAATGTGGGAGGCCAGGAGGTATATTCTTTTACAGACGAGTTTTCAGGATACCATCAGATCCGGATTGCCAAGGAGGACCGCCATAAGAACACATTTTCCACAGAATGGGGATCCTACCAATACATAGTGATGCCATTTGGACTAAAGAATTCCCCAACCATCTTTTCTAGGGTGGTGGTCGAAGCGTTCAAAGAATTTTTGCATAAGTTTTTAGAAGCCTATTTTGATGATTGGACTGTTTTTAGTTTTCTAAAAAATCATGTTGAATGTCTAAGGCTAATGTTGGATAAATGCAGGCAATGCCAAATTGCTTTGAATTTGAAGAAGTGCATATTCTTCTCACCATTTGGAGTATTATTAGGTCATATTGTATGCAAGCAAGGATTGTTGGTGGACCCATCCAAAATTTCAATTATAGTTGATTTTCCACCTCCTACCTCAGTCAAACAATTGTGCACTGCGCTAGGACATACTAGCTATTACAGGAAATTTATTAAAGGATGTGCTCAGATTACTGCACCAATGGAGAAGTTATTAAAGAAAGACTGTCAGTTTGGTTGGATAGAAGAATGCCAACATAGCTTCGACACACTAAAACAAAATATGGTGACTACGCCTATTCTGGTCTTTCTAGATTGGAGCCAGGAGTTTCATGTGCATGTTGATGTATCTTCCATTGCATTAGGAGTAGTACTAGAACAACCTGGAGAAGGGGACATTTATCATCCATTAGCATTTGCCAACAAAAAGCTATCTACATCTGAAATCAATTACACTACTACATAGAGAGAAGGATTAGCCATGGTGTACGCGCTGCAAAACTTTCACCATTACTTACTAGGAGGACACTTTAAAATGTTTACTGATCACTCTGCGCTGAAGTATCTGGTCAACAAGCCAGTGTTGGGGGGGTGAATATGCAGATAGCTTCCCCTGTTTCAATAATATGACTTTGAGATCATAGTTAAGCTAGGAAGAATGAACAAAGGACCTGACCACCTGTTGCGGTTGGAACATGGTGAAGAACCCACCAGTCTGGAGGATACACTACCAGATGCACAACTTCTCACCATCAGGAAAATGGATGACCACTTCATAGACATAGCCAAATTCTTGTCAACAGGAATGGATCCAAGTGAGTATACAATTTCCGAGAAGAAACAACTAGTAGTGCACGCTGCATACTTTTCACTAATAGTTGGTCAGCTATATAAGATGGGACTTGATGAGATACTAAGAAGATGTGTGATGGAGGCATATCACCCATTGATCCTCGCAGAAGCTCATGAAGGCATCGCAGGAGGAAATTACGCAGGAAAAGAAAATGCACAGAAGGTTCTGTGAGCTGGCCTTTGGTGGCCTACTTTACACAAAGACACTAAATAGTATACCAGAGCCTGTGATGTATGCCAGAGAGTTGGAAAACCATCCAAAAGAGATGAAATTCCTCTAGCACCACAGATGACCCTACAATCATTTAAAAAATGGGCCATTGACTTCGCGGGACCTATAAACCCACTAGGAAAGCACACAGGAGCAAGGTATATTATCACTGCGACATAACACCTGACTAGATGGGCCAAAGCAAGAGCAGTCAAGGACTGTAGTGAAACTACAGCTGCGCATTTTAAATTTGATGACATAATAACCAGGTTTGGATGCCCTAAGACCCTTATGAGTGATCAAGGTACTCATTTCATCAATAAGAAAGCTGAAGCCCTGACTGAAGAATTTGCAGTCCACCATCAGAAGAGTACACCTTACCATCCACAAGCAAACAGAACAGTTGAAGCATTTAACAAAATATTGGAGACAACATTGACAAAGATTTGCAATGTGAACAGGGATGATTGAGATTTAAGAGTACTGACAATACTCTGGGCTTATAGAACCACTTGTAAGAAATTAAAAATGCAGACCCCTTTCAAGTTGGTTTATGGTCTCGAAGTTGTTGTCCCTATGGAGTACTTGGTACCGAGCTTAAGAATTTTTTCATTTACAGACATGGATGATACTGGTGTTGTTCGTGAAAGGCTTGCCCAGCTGGTTGAACAAGAAGAAGACATATTTATGGCGGGATTCCATCAGCAGGTACAAAAGGAAAGAGAGAAGGCCTATCATGATAGACACATCAAGAAGAAGGCATTTAAGCTAGTTGATTTAGTAAAGGTGTATGACAGTAAATTTATAAGACATCATGGGAAGTTTCGAACGCATTGGCTTGGACCATATGAGATCACCTATGTTACAGAAGGAGGAGCTGTACAACTGAAGACATTGAAGGGAGAATGGAAAGAGGGATTAGTAAATGGGAATCGACTGAAGTTGTACTATGACAACCAGCTGCCTCGTAGCTCTTAGTAAAAGAAAAGGAGAAAAGGGTCTAGGTACCAGGTGCAGTTGAAACTGGGTACCAGCCACAGAAAAGACAGTCTACACAAGGATGGGAAGAAGACATGGAGTAGAAAGAAAAGGCTGCACTCCGCAGTCCAAAGTCAAAGTGACAGGGAAGGACCAGAACTGAAGTGCCTCGGGACAAGTCACAGGTAAGTGTTGGGGGCCTATTGGCCCTTGGTTATGGAAGAAAGCGAAGATCGAGGAAGAAAAGGTCAAACGCGAACTGCGCAGAAGACATAGTGATTGTCACTAGGTCGAAGTAATAAAAAGAGTATAAAAGATGGAGCAAAGTACGGAAAAGCAATCCGATGAATGAGGAGATCAGGGATGACATATCATAAAGAGAAACTAATCGTAGACAACTCAACAAGCAAAGAAATCCACCATTGGATGCTTTGGAGAACCACATGAGAAGGGAGGAAAGACAGGATGGTGAAGCCCTGAAAAGGCGGGTTAAGTTGACCTAAGGTTTTGACACCTAGGTTTCGACCTAAGGCTATCGGTGAGGGACTATAATGTATAAATAGAGGTCGAAAGGACCTAGTTTGGTTCGGTACTAGTGTTGGGTATAGATATTGATTGTTTTTTGAGATATTATTGTACTGTGAGATAGAGGAGTGCTGAGAGTGAGAGTCTTCTCGTATTGTAAGATCTTAAGCTAGGTGCGAAGATCAAGTCCTGTAGCTGGGTGCACAGGAAGGTGGGAGACAAAGAGAAGAAGAGAGAAGATCTGAGGACTAAGAGCGCAGATTAGAACTGTAAGCTTTACCTTAAAATATCATAAGCACAGTTCTGTGGATGTAGCCCTAGAGAGAGGGTGAACCACGTATATTTTGTGTTGTATGTGTGATTGATGCCTGGATATTTGTCATTGTTATACTGTTATTTTCATTATTGTGTTAGATTAGATGTATAGCTGCGTAGAGTAGATCTAGCTGATACGAGATATATGAATGTTGCATTATTGTTGTATCAGTTCCACTTGATATTCCCCTGGTTGTAGACATCTATGTCCTGCAACCCCCCCCTTAGTTGCTTCAGGTGAGACTTCATCTGCTTTGCAGGTGTTGCTGAAAGGGCCAGTAGTTAGGGTTTTGTTGGTGCACTATTGAAGTGTTGAACCCTGGGTCTGCCCTTGTGCCAACACCCACTATAGAAGAGGGTCCACATTTACTATACTCAATGCCAAACTAATAAGTACCCTTGATATAGTGAAGGGAATGCTTTGTTACTTTCCAATGACTCTCACGAGGATCCTACATGAAGTGAGAAATTGAACCAACAAAAAATGAGAGGTTTGGTCGGGTATGGGTCAACTACAAAAGACTTCCTACCAATTATCTATAAAAAGTAGGATCAACCATAGGAGTTTAACACTCGATAAACAATTTGATACTTGAATGATAAGGATAAGGGGAAGACTTACGATATTTAATGTGAATCTAGATAAGAAGGTTAAGGGCACACTTAGGATGATAAATAAATATCCCCTTGTTATATTGTTGGATTTAAAGACAAGGAAATAATGAAGAGGATTAAGTCAAACACAAAAAATTGGGTAATAAGACTAAATTTCACATTGTTGATCTGATGATGTTTACTCCTAGTGATAAATAGGTCACCATTTACATGTTAAGTGTAGACATTAGGATTGGATTGACACTTAAATAAATTGGAACAAAGAAGGAAACTGTCTATCTTTTCATACCAATGTCGGGGAGCTTGCTTTAGACCATAAAGTGATTTCTTGAGGTGATAAACAAGGGAGGATGAGTCATGAGAAAAACCTAAATGTTGTTCCATGTAAATTTCTTCATTCAAGTCCCCATGTATAAAGACATTTTTGATGATCATATGATGTACTTCCCAACACTGAGAAGTAGTAAATGAAAGAGCAAGCCAAATCTAATCGATCTTTGTAAAAGGGGATAAATATTTTGAGTAATCAATACCTTCAACATATGAGAAAAATTTAGAAATAAGGTGGGATTTAAACCTATCCACACTTTCATCTACTAGAAACTTGGTATCTTTAAACCCACCAAACACTCTTGCGGCCTTCAAGAAGAGGAATGAGATCTCGAGTGTCATTTTTCAATAAGGATTTCATTTCTTCTCTCATAGCCTCTTCCCATTCAGGTAGATCACTTGCTTCTTTAAAGTATAAGGATATTCAATTTCAATGTGTCAATCCATACGAGATGGACCAATTGAATATAACTAAGAGTGAGTCTTGGAAGGACCTGTCAGATCACCAACTAAAGTACCAACAACTTCCCTTGTTTTTTGGACCCATTTAAAAAGTGGAGCAACCAGAGATTCAAGGTTATTGTACTGATCTATAGGAGGAGGATCTGGAGGCTTTATTGTATGCTCACGATCCAAAGAAGAAGAAGCATCATCCAAAAAATATATAAGTCCTAGAGAAGTAGACAAAGAAGAAGAGAGAAGCATCAAAGAAGAATATGTGGGCATGCATGCCAAGGAGTGTTCATCAAAGTGAACATCTCTTCAAAAGATAACCTCTAATTGTAGCACACCCGACCCCCTAAACCTTCCTTAGGTGTGTGGGATGCCAAAATTTCTTCTTTCCAACCCAAATCCTTTTACATATCTAAGAAATTTGGCGAATTCTACTCCTTGAGAGATTTCCAATGACTATAAATATGATAAAATATGAGTTTAGTATCAAAAAATATGGTCGCTTAAAGCTTCCAGGTTGATCCTCCCACTATCCACTTCACCTCCACATGGATCCCCGTCATCTAAGTTAGTTGGAAGGGTGAGAATGTGTGTGCTAATGTGGTAGTGACATGCCATCAGATATGGCATGAACCAAGTATAAATTCAAAGTGAACCTCTGTTGGAACTCGGCATGGGTCTCATCAGAAGAAAACCAACCTTAACAACCTCGAACGATCGAAATTTGACCGAGATTGACGACCTATATATTTTCAGGCTTGGAGATCAACAATGGATATTCAGTTGGGATATCCATCTTGGGACGTAAGTCGCGTTTCCTCCACCAAACATTCCATACGGTTTCTTCTGAAAAACCCCACTTTCGATGGATCAAACAGTCATGATTGAACCAAAATAATGGATAGAGACTTCACAGGGTCACAGGCCCAATATATAGGTTCCTCACACGTACATTCAATAGGTGGTCACCCTTTTGGGATTTTTCCCAACAGATAAACAATTTCATACTTAAACATTAATGAATCACATTCAAATTTTCTCACAAAATCAAAATGTAAGGATTTACATTCATTCATATAGATTTTTTACATAGAACAAAGAGAATACTTATTTGTATTTATAATAAAAGTCATCTAGTGAACTGAATAAGAGTGAATAATTTTCCACCCGACCGTAGGATCTGTTGCACTTATGCTCTCTACAACACACCACCCCTTTGCCATGCCATGATACCACCAAAAAAACTCACTGGATAACTTACAGGTTTGGATCTTAATTGTGAAGGCTACTCTCCTTCACTTACATGCAACAACATAAATTACCTTTACCCATTGAGTCCAAGTCCACCACGGGATTCCCAGGCTCCTTACCAGTTGTATTTCCTCTATAAAAGGGAGTCCCTTCATTTCTATATAGTCCCTCAACTCCCTCACCTTACTAGTGTCAGTTTCTTTCCAGAAATCACCAACCTGTGACCCTCTTTGCTCAAGTTCGGGTTTTGGAAATTTATCTACTTCATATCGACCCTAACCTCCCTGGGTAAGCTTCCTATTTTCCTCACAAAATTTTCATTCTACCACTATATTCTCATTCTCCCCCTACATGCACACTCGCGTTCGCTTCCTTCTGTCTAGAGCATTCTGTTTTTCCTCGGGTTTTCTGCACTTTCTTTTGTTAGAAGCTTCCAGGAGTCAGGCTCCCAAATCAAAGTGGCACTTCGATGGTTTTTTTTGGTTGACTACTTCAACTGACCTAGACACTTTCCCTTTCACATATATTAAGGTAGTATTACATGCTTCAACAACCAATTCAGTTCTCATTAACTAATTTCTTCTGTGCAAGGAAGATAAAATACTTCCAACAGATTTTGGTCATATATATTTTCTCAGGTGAAGGTTCAATTCTCTTGGGAAAAAGAGTAATTCCCAATTCCCCCTCACCATTTCCCACTCATGGTATCATGGCCAATACTTAGGGGCTTCTCCCTTTAGTTAGTTGGTTGGAAATCATAATTAAACATAAAACATAATTGCATTTTTTGTCAACCACATGTTTCAAATCTTAATCACAATTATAGACTGGGGGAAAACGAGGTGTTATACTAATTCATGAGGCACAAATAGCATGTAGGGTTTAACATATTGAACATAGATAAAAAAAAATACACATTACTCACTTTTGGATTGTATTTATTTAGGATTTTTATTTGGAATATGAGTCGATGCTTCATATCCAAATACTTTAAAATGACTTACATCAGGCTTGATCTTAGAATAATATTATTTTGGAGTCACATTCATTACTACTTTTGTAGGTGTGTGGTTCAATATATAATTAGCACAATAAATTTCTTCAACACAAAACTATGGAGATACATAAATTTTTTAACTGACCCATACAATTAGCCATTTCTTTAAGCGTTTGATTTTTACATTCAGCTACTCCATTCTGCTTTGGAGTGTAGTGCACTATATGTTGCATTTGAATGTTGTTGTAGATACAAATTCAATGAAGTGTCTATTAACATATTATTTGTCATTATTAGTGCAAATTATCTTGATTAAATTTCCTCACTGATTTCCAACCAAAGCTTTGGAAGCAACAAAAATATTAAAAACTTCACTTTTGAGTTTAATGAAGTAAACCCATTTATGTTGAGTGTGATCATTAATGAAAGTGAGAATGTATTGTGCACTTGAAAGAGATGGAGTGAGGAATGCCCCACTTATGTCACTATGAACCAATTTAGGTGATTCTTGTGCTTGCCATGATTGACCAGATGGAAATGCATCTTTGTGGTGATCTTCCAAGACAAACCACAACAAACACTATTATTGCACAAAATAAGGGGTCAAGCCATGCACCATTTGGTGCTTTGAGGGTTGTTGCAAGTAGTGGTAGTTCAAATGACCAACCATTCATGTCAAATTTTATTCCAGTCATCAACATGAGCATTGAAAATGGTGGTAGGAGATGAGGGCTCAAATCCGTCAGATTTGTATAGCCTTGGAGAATCATCAACATGCCCTGAAGCTACTACAATAGTTGGATCCTTTAGATCTACGATTACAACATTTTGAGATGAAAATTCAATGGATTTTTCATTACTTGAATGAGTAATTTCAAAAATTGAAAGAAAATTAGTTGAGAGAGTAGGACATAGAAGACATGGTTAATTTGATCATAGAGAAGATATATTGTTCCTACTCCTACAACATCTAAAGGAGAACTACAACCATCAAAATTTGTCGGCTTACACAATCACCAAGAAATGAGAAATAAATACCTATTATTGGCCATGTGATGAGAGACCCATGAGTCTAAAATCCATTCATGTTTAGGTTGACATGGCATTGCAGAAAGATCATTAGGTGTAGAAGAAGTTGAAGAGAGGAAGAATTTAGTGGAATATTATGCTTCTTCATGGCTCATGTGTTTATTGTTCATAAAAAATATCAAAAGAAGGCATATTATAATATGCACCTATTGCATTTCTAGTGGAATAAAATGTAGAGACAAAAATATCAAAATGTAATACCCCAAGGCCGAGCCCCAATTGAATTGTTAACATGTTTTATTGCCTAGTGAGCCAATCGATTATAAGCTATGAGGCTTATGTGATATTAGGCCGAAGAGCCTAGATTATAAGTCTAATGAGCCTATTTTTTGTATATGTAAACACTTATATCATTAATAAAATACATCATTCCATGTAGACCGACCACGATAAAAGAGTATGGGGGACTAAGATCCACTAGGAAGGGAAAGGGAGGGATAAGAGCCTAGGAAAGGGGATAAACTAGAGGGCTTATCTCAAAAGGAATATTATATTATTATTTCCTAAATGTTATGGCGAGGATAATTGATTTATCCTAAGTCTCATGGAAGAGGGAATGAATCCCGAGTGGAGAGAAACAAGCTCCAAGAGAGCCATGTGTCAATCATGGTGCATGAAAATATAGGTGGGGGAAAATAGTCTATTTTTCCATCTTTCCCCATTCACTCACGCATGGAGCCATCCCCTCCATCGTCGACCCCTACAACTTGCACACACCTCTGGAAACAACAGGCACCTTGAACTATCCCGTACTTTTCTTGTGAAGAAAAACACACCTGTACTTTTCCTGAGAATGTACCGTGCCTTAAAGATTTGTTGTTGCTGCCACCATCTGTTCTATACCCAAGCTTTGTTGCTGCCATCACCCTTACATAATTGACTAAGGAGATGGAATAAGAAGAAGGTTGTCAGGCCCGTGGTTTGAAGACATGGGTTTTCAAGCCCGTGGATTGAAGAAGAAAGTTGTCAGGCCTGTAAGAAACTCTCTCCAGGTGAGAGAGGTTGTTGGGGAAGTGATTTTCCTATAGGGATCCCAGCGACAACTATAGTGCTCTGAGAATTCATGTCCGACATGTTGTTGAAGCCCTGGAAGGGAAGTGGGGCAGCCAAAGAAATATTGAGCAAAGAAGGGGCACACTTCCTAGGGTGGGACATACATATGTGGAATGAGAGGCTGTAGGATGTTAGTGTGAGTTGGATCCTGGGACAAAATAATTCCTTTTGATTGTGCAACTTCTAGTTGTCTCAGCCTATCCTAAGAATCCCTTTACCCGAGTGGAGTTTAGTCCCAGCTCAGGGTGACCCACTGCTAAGAGTGATGAGCAACATGGTCTAAGGCTGGGAGGTTCGTGGAAGGTTTGCACACAGTTGGTAGTATTATATAAAAAGATAAGTATCAATTATGTGTTCATTTGCATGCTGTGTACTTGTACATGTATTACATTTATGAGTTTTTCCTGTATATGTTGTATGTATAGGCTTACTGTTATTTCCGCAATAATATGTGTATTAGTAGAATGTAATTGTCTGTTAAGTTTTATATGTATGAACTTTCACAAGAGTTTCTATGTGCCATAGCCCAACGGGACTATGGTTGGGTATGTACATTTTTGAATATCATAAACATGAGAAGTTCTCAATGTGGTAGTCCCCGGAATGGGAGGCTCAGGGTGTGCTACAAGTTTGGTTTCAGAACTTAGAAAGAGTGTTTTATGGAGTATCATGGCCCGACCTAGGTGGTTGGGGATGTTATAATATGGTATTAGGGCTCCAGTTTTCAACACTGAGCCTAGATGGGACGTGTAAGTGGAAATTGAAGCAAATTTTTCAGAGGGAATTGTTGTCGAAATGGACAAGATTGGAGTTTCAGAACATCCATGAGTGTGAAGAGGGCACTGAGAACACCTTAAATATGTCTAAAATCTCATAAGGTGTAGTGATTCAAGAAAACCAACAAAGGAAAGAAACCATAGTAACCATGTTTTTGGGGCCACAAAGTTAAGATTTGGGCCGTTGGATCTGTTCGGGAGAAGAAAGTTCCCCCACAACCATCAGATCTTGAGAAGTAGCACGTTTTTTAACCCCTCAAGTCCTTCAAACTTTGTTGATTCAAAATTTTTTAAGTTTTTGATGAAAAGGACCTGAAGCTCTAAAGTTTCGGAGTGGATCTACGCCGTAGATCATTGAGAGAAGTGCTTGATCGTTGGATTTGGTGAAGGAAAAAATTGAGCCATTAGATCAAACACAGATCAAGAGGTGAGGCACAATGGTGAATATCAGATCCCAACTTTTAGATATCTGCACGAGTGAATATGAGTCGTAGATCTCACGACAGTTCATAGGTTCAACACTCTGGGAGAAGCGAGTCCTTAAACTGTCAAGAGGGAAATCTCCTGAAGTCCCGAACTTTGGAGCTAATCTGGACCATTCGTGTTTGAGGACATGTGTCCGCAGATTAGCAGTCAAGTTCCTATGAATACATCAATCAAGTGCTCATCTGGAGTATCGGTTACCTTTATATTCAATCTTTGGAAGTTCTCAATGTGCTCGGTAACTGAACCCTTTTTCTTGAGATTTATCAATTGGCTAAAGAAGGTATTGCTCCTTGTATCCTCATATTGTGCTATCATTTCTTCCGTGAAAATTGTCCAAGTGATGAGTGATTTGCGAGAACAAAGTCATCGATACCATACAAATTGATTAGGTTCTAAATATAAAGAAGAAATTTGTACCTTTTGTGTATGTGGCACATTATGGAGATCAAAGAATTGCTCCATCTAAAGTATCCATGTGATTGGGTCCTTGCCATCAAACTTCCTCAT
>ML785720.1:719204-771720 GCA_009831015.1 Picea engelmannii
TAAATTAAGTTGCGTATACAACAAGGGATAACATAAGAATCCTGAGAAGATAAAAGAATTAATGGGAATGGATAAGGGTAATAAATGGGTTAGGTAGGGAGTTAATGGGGGAGGAGTGTCGGGAAGGAGGGATAAGGAAGGAAAGGAGTTTGGGGAGGAGGAGGATTCGACGGGAGTTGGGGATGAATTTTGGGAGCGGGGGATTGGTAGAGTGAAGAGTGAAATTTGGAGTGGAATTGACACAGTGCACCGGGGGTTGCTGGGGGTTTTGGGCACGGAGGGCCAGGATATCCGTTGATATCCTGGGGCTAGGGAGCTAACTAGTCGGCAGGGAGGACGGTTTTGGGTAGTGTTCTAAAGAAGTGGGAAGGAAGCAAGCTGCAGAAAACAGGAAGGATTATTAGCATCAGAATTAAGGTATTTCTCTAAAATTTATGCATTGTGTATTATGTTTTAATTAGATTTATTATTCATTGATAAATTTTACATGCGTAAGTGTTGAGAAAAATTGGAATTATTCTTCTTTTATAAACCTAGTAGAAATTACTGTACATTTGGTAGAATTACTAGATGTTAATTTAAAACCGGCCATTACAGGAACACCTGTTCGGAAGTTCGGTGTTCAAGTATTTTGACGTGCTCTGGTGTATAAAGTTCCAAATTCCCATAGCCCTGAAGGCCTAAAGCTCCGAGAAACAAATGTTCAGAAGTAGGACATTCGAGAGTTATAAAGTATGTGGGTGTAGAATCTTCCAAAGCCCGAAGTGCCAAAGTCTTGGAATGCCAGAATGACGTGGCATGATGATGTCACCTAGAGTGGCGTGGACTTGTTTGAAAGTTCATAGTTTGGGATTTTTGAAATATGTTGTGGAAGAAACCTTCGAATCCCAAAGTTTTGAAGTCCCGAAGTCTCGAAGTTTCAAAGTCCCGAAGCTCCGAAGTAGCAGAGCCCTGAATATTCGAAGAGGTACTGTGAAAGGATTCACCAGTTCGATGTTCGAGAGAAATAAGGTATGATGCAGTAAGAACCAACAAAGCCAGAAGTTTCAGAGCCCCAAAGTCCCGAAGCTCCAAATAAGTGCACATCAACTAAGCGCTTGGTCATAGCCCTTGGTCCTATGCGACTTCAGTCGAAATAAAAGGGGGATAGTGCCCAAATTGATGATTTCAAAGACAAAAGGGGGATAAAAGAGGGAATATGTGGGGTTCCGAGATATACATACCTGTTCATAAAGATGTAAAGAAGTCTTGTGTACTTTATGAGAGAATCCATCATGGGTCCAAGAGCCAATTTGACTTTGAAGAAGAACAACAACTGTACAGAGATTGCCTTCCAGGCAAGACAATTTTCAAATATTCATAACTTCCTGCTCAAACCTTAGAATTGAGCAAGGGAGCAGTCGTTGGAAATATCTTGGATAGTAGAACATAAATGTTCACCCAAAATATTGATATGAACAACAAATTTCTTAGAAAATCAGAAGAAACAATTTAGATGTATTATTGAACCAAAATGGTTCATATTTTTCATGAAATTGTTGAGTCAGTTAGCTTGACAAAGTTCTGTTGGCTTCACATTTTGCAGAGTTAACAACAACTAGATCAGACAAGGATCAACACAGAGCGTAGAGGGATGGAAGAGACATAGGGGGATTACAGTAAGGAATATGAGATCAAATGAATGGATGTCCATTTGGGTATTGAAGGAACAAACTCCAATGGACATGGAGAGGGAAAGGATGAAAACTTGAATATGGCAGAAACCATTAGAAATTTGCAGAACGATGTCCAAAGTCACAAGGATGATAATGAAAGGATTATGAAATCCAAGGAGTAGCAAGAAGGATTCAACATGAAGTTAATGTAGAGCCTTGACATAATTGAAAATAAATTGGATAAGGAGAATGTATCAAGCAAATCAGGAAGTCATAGGTCTCCCGATGAGAAAGGAAGATCAAGAAGTGTTAGAAGACATCACCATCACTCCCATAGGAATTCCAATAGGAGAGCATCCAACAAATCCAGTTCAAACCCTATCAAGAAGCATCCGAAGAGGTCTTGGGTGGATGAAATGCGAGGATAAGTGAAAAAAATAAAACCTCCTACATTTGATGGTGAGCACAAGAAGGATGAAGATGCTGAGACATGGCTGCTAGGAATGAGAAAATATTTTCAATTGCATAATTATTATTCTCATGCAAAAGGAAGAATTTCTATCTACTAGCTCAAAGGAAAGGCATCCATGTGGTGGGATAAACTTGTGCAGATGCAACACATCAAAGAGAAAAATGTTACTTGGAAGGAATTCAAGAAGTATTTTGAAAAAAAATACTTGACTAAGAGATACTATGAAAAAAAATGAAAGATTTCTTTGAACTCAAGATTGGAAGTATGACCATTGATGAGTATGAAAGAAGGTTTTTGGAGTTGTTGATGTATGTCTCCTTCATCAAGGATGAGACCGTTAAGATTTAGAGGTATCTAAGTGGGATTCCATCTTTCATTAGTGACAAGATTCAATATGATGATCCCAAGAAATTGGAAAGACCATAAGGCATGATAAATACCTATATGATCAGTAGAAAGGAAAACCAACTTTCCAAAAATCTCGGGAAGACAAGAAGAAGTTCAAGATGGAATAGAGGAAGAAGGGGAATAAGCCACCTTTCTTCAGAAATATTCCTCAAGGACAACCATCTTCTAGAGAGCCCAGAGTGATTGACACAAGTGGGAAAAGGCCAAGGAAACTACCCATTCAATGTTGGGGTTGTAAATGAGATCATTTGTATAGAGATTTTCCTCACTAAAGTGACAAAGTGAGAGTTGTTCAAAACGTACAACAAGATGAAATAGTGGAGGACATGGGCATACATGTACCAAGGATCTATGCATCCCTGGACAACACACAAGCATAATTTCAATCACACATGATTGAAGTGGAAGGTATGATCAACAACCAAACCATTGCAATTTTAATTGATTTAGGAGCTATTCATAGTTATATAGATCCTAAGGTGGTGGAAAGATTGAATTTTCCAAGAAGCAAGCATGGGAAATTTTGGTTGGTGCAACTAGCTACTAGAGCCAAGAGAAAAGTTAACGAGTTGGTTAAGTCATGTCCAATGGGAATGAATGGGTTGAGCACCAAGGGAGATTTGACCATCTTTCCTTTAGTTTCCTATGATTGTCTAATTGGGATGGATTGGTTGGACCAAAACCATGCTTTATTAGACTATCATAACAAGGCATTTACTTGCCGGGACGAGGAAGGGAACCTAAGGACAATCCAAGGAATTCCCAGTGAAGTAGTTATCGGAAAAATCTCAACAATGTAGCTAAAGAAGTGTTACATAAAGGGTTGTCAAATTTTTGCAGCCCATATGGAATAAACACCTAAGGATAAGGTGCCAAATATTGAAGATTATGAAATCCTAAAGGAGTTTGAGGATGTGTTTAAATAAATACCAGAATTACCTCCTAAAAGAGATATTGATTTCTCTATAAATTTGATGCCGGGAGAAGCTCCAATATCCAAGACTCCTTACAGGATGAGTACACCATAACTGAAGGAGTTGAAAATGAATCTTGAAGAGCTTATAAAGAAGGGATACATATGCCCAAGTGTGTCACCTTGGGTGCCCCAATTGTATTTGTGAAGAAGAAGGATGGGGCATTGAGACTGTGCATTGACTTCAGGTAGTTGAACAAGGTCACTGTGAAGAATAAGTATCCTTTGCCAAGGATCAATGACCTATTTGATCAACTGAAGAATGAAAAAATATTCTCCAAGGTTGATCTCAGGCTAGGTTATCACCAGGTAAGAATTAAAGAAGAAAACATCAACAAGACTGATTTCTGAACAAGGTGTGGCCATTATGAATTCAAAATGGTGCCATTTGGGTTATCAAATGCACCAACTGTTTTTATGTGTTTAATGAATGACATTTTCAGAGAGTACTTAGATAAGTTTGTCATTGTATTTTTGGATGACATCCTTATATATTCGAAGTCGAAAGAAGAACATGAGCAACACTTGAATATGGTACTACAAGTGTTAAGAGAGTATAAATTGTATGCCAAATTGAGCAAGTTCTCATTTTATCAAAACCAAATTGATTATTTGGGGCATATCATATCTGAGGAAGGGATTGTAGTGGATCCTGAAAAGATTGAGGCCATTGAAGGATGGTCAACGCCTAGGAATGTGACAAAATTCAAATCCTTCATGGGTCTCACTGGCTACTACATAAGATTTATTATAGTTTTCTCAAAGATTGCACACCCAATTACTTTCTTGCAAAAGAAGGGGGTGAAGTTCCAGTGGTCATGGGAGTGTGAAAAGAGCTTCCAACACTTGAAGAAATTATTAACCAGTGCTCCAATTCTAAGGATTGCAGATCCAAATGAATAATTCATTGTATGTACAAACACATGCAAAGAAGGACTTGGTGGAGTCCTTAGTCAAAATGAATATGTTGTATGTTATGAATCAAGGAAGTTGAAGGAGCATGAAAGACACTATGCCACTCATGATTTTGAGTTGGAAACCATAGTGCAAGCCTTGAATAAGTGGAGACACTACCTCATGGGAAAAAAGTTTGAGCTGAGGGAAAACCATAATGGTATGAAATATTTATTTGATCAACCAACTTTAAATGCCAAGCAGAGCAGATGGTTGGAATTTCTCAGTGAGTATGACTTTGATATAAAGCATATCAAAGGGAAAGAAAACAAGGTGGTTGATGCAATCAACATGAGAGTGCATGAGTTGCATGCTACAACCATCAACATGTGTCAATATGATTTGAATGGTAGAATCTCAGAGGCTACAAAATCAGATTTGCATTACATGGAATTAGTGGCAAAATTAACACAAGGTAATTTGTAGCAGAAAATTGAAGATTACAAGCTGGGAATTGATGAAATTATCTTGTACAGAAACAAGATTTATGTACCCAATTCTCAGGAATTGAAAATTATGATACCGAGGGAAGTACATGATGTGCCTTATACTGGGAACCCGGGGTATCAAAAAACTATTGCAACTGTTAAGAGCCAATATTATTGGCCAAGCATGAAGAGAGAAATTGTTGAGTACATTGTCAAATGTTGGGAGTGTCAAAAGTTCAAGGCTGAGCATAGGCACCCAACTAGTTTGCTACAACCATTACCCATTCTTGAGTGGAAGTGGGAAGTAGTGACAATGGATTTCATCACCAAGATGGCCAGAACAAACAAGCAACATGATTCTATCATGGTAGTGGTGGAAAATCTTACTAAATATGCCCATTTCATTCCAATGAAGCTCACTGACAAGGAAACTAATGCTACTAATATTTATATGAGGGAAGTAGCTCGATTGCATGGTATACCCAAGAAAATTGTTTCCGACAGAGACCCAAAGTTTACCTCAAAGTTCTGGAAAGGTTTATTTAAAGGATTTGGAACAAATATGAATTTTAGCACAACTTATCATCCAAAATATGATGGGAAAACAAAGAGGGTGAACCAAGTGATTGAACATATGTTGAGGATGTATGTGATGGATAAACCATCAAAATGGGAAGACTATCTACACTTTTTAGAATTTTCTTACAACAATGGGTACTAATAATCTCTGAAGATGAGCCCATTTGAGGCACTTTATGGGAGAAAGTGCAACACACCTGTAAGCTGGGAAGGAAAACCCAACAGATAGAGCCATAATTGGGCCAAAGTTGCTTAGGGAAATGGAAGAGAAAATGTCAAAAATAAAGAAGAATTTAAAGTCTTCTTAAGACAGGCATAAAATCTATGCTGATAAGGGTAGAATTCATAGGGAATTTTGCATAGGCGATCATGTATTCCTGAAAGTGAAGGCCAAAAAAAGTTCCCTGAAATTGGGAAATTGTTCCAAGTTGGTAGCTCGTTATTGTGGGTCGTTTAAAATCTTAGAAAGGATTGGGCCTGTAGCTTATATGCTTGCATTACCTACATCTATGTATATTCATAATGTACTCCATGTATCATTGCTCAAGAAGTATATACCCGATGATAATCACGTTATTGATTGGAAGGTGATTCAGGTGGAGCAAGAAGGCGCTTTTCAAGTGCATCCAATGTGCATACGGGATCAGAATATCAAGCAGCTTCAAAATCGAGCTATAGGGATAGTAAAGGTCCAATGGGTCTGATACGATCCTGAGGATGCAACGCGA
The DNA here is from genome assembly GCA_009831015.1 of Picea engelmannii. Classification (NCBI taxonomy): domain Eukaryota; kingdom Viridiplantae; phylum Streptophyta; class Pinopsida; order Pinales; family Pinaceae; genus Picea; species Picea engelmannii. The sequence goes on from ML785720.1 coordinate 725,402, forward strand.
GAGAATATAAATGGTATGCGAGCAGAATACCCACATCTTTTTGAATATTTTTGAAAATCATGATGGTAATATGTAAATAAGTTGCACTGAGGATAGTGCAAAAACATGGGGAGGGGATTGTAATACCCCAAGGACGAGCCCCAACTGAATTTTACATGTTTTATAGGTTGATGAGCCAAGCGATTATAAGCTAGGAGGCTTATGTGATTATTAGGCCAGAGAGCCTAGATGCTAAAGCCAATGAGCCTATTTTTGTATATGTAAACACTCATATAATTAATAAAATACATCACTACATGTAGACCGACCAAAATAAAAGAGTATGGGGGACTAAGCTCCACTAGGAAGGGAAAGGATGGTCTAAGAGCCTAGGAAAGGGTATAAACTAGAGGGATTATCTCAAAAGGAATATTATATTATTATTTCCTAAAGACTATGGTGAGGATAATTGCTTTATCCTAAGTCTCATGGAAGAGGGAATGAATCCCAAGTGGAGAGAAACGAGATCCAAGAGAGACATGTTTCAATCATGGCGCATGTAAATATAGGTGGGGGGAAATATTATTTTTTTCCATCTTTCCCCATTCACTCACACACTCATGCATAGATCCATCCCCTCCATCGTCGACCCCTGCAACTTGCATGCACCTCTGGAACCAACATACACCTTGAGCTATCCCATACTTTTCTTGTGAAGCACAACACACCTGTACTTTTCCTGAGTTCATATCCTGCCTTAACAGTTTGTTGTTGCTGCCATCATCTGTTCTATACCCGAGCTTTGTTGCTACCATCACCCTTACATAATTGACTAAGGAGATGGACTAAGAAGAAGGTTGTCAGGCCTGTGGTTTTAAGAGGCAGGTTGTTAGGCCCATGGAATGAAGCAGTAGGTTGTCAGGCCTGTAAGCAACTCTCTCCAGGTGAGGGAGGTTGTTGGGGAAGTGATTTTCCCAGATGGAGCCCAATAAAAACTATAGTGCTATGATAATTCTTGTCCGGCTTGTTGATGAAGCCCTAGAAGGGAAGTGGGGAAACCGAAGGACTGTTGAGCAGAGAAGGGGCACACTTCCTAGGGTGGGACATTCATGTGGGGAATGAGAGGCTGTAGTTTTTTAGTGTGAGTTGGCTCCCGAGAAAAAAACCTTCCTGTTGAATGTGCAACTTCCAGTTGTCTCATCCTAGCCTAGGAATCCCTTTACCTGGGTGGATTTTAGTCCCAGCTTGGGGGTGATCCACTACTGAGAGTGATGAGCAACATGGTCTAAGGCTGGGAGTTTCGTGGAAGGTCTACACACAGTTGGTGGTATTCTACAAAAAGATAAGTATCAATTATGTGTTCATTTGCATGCTGTGTATTTGTAAATGTCTTATATTTATGATTTTTTCCTGTAAATGATGTATGTATATGATTATTGTTATTTCCGTATTAATCTATGTATTAACATAATGTAATTGTCTGTTAATTTTTATATGTATGAAGTTCCACAAGAGTTTCTATATGCCATAGCCCAGTGATACTATGGCTGGGTATGTACATTTTTTAATATCAGAAACATGATAAGTTCTCAATGTGGCAGTTCTCGGCCTGGGAGGCCGGGGTGTGCTACAAGTTTGGTTTCAGAACTTAGAAAGAGTGTTTTACAGAGTAGCATGGCCCGACCTGGGTGGATGGGGATGTTAGAAAAAAGAGCGTTGAACTTATAAAGAATGAGCATGATTTCCTAATCATTTGGGTCAATGATTCCACAATCACTAAGTTAAAGTATTAAGAGATTGAATGTCATGATGTGGTCTTCAATTTTGGGAAATTATATTAGATCAAGAGTGATGAGCTGATTTTCCAACTAATGAGCACAAATCAAATTTGTGTTCCCAAATAATTATTCAAACTTCAACCAAGATTCTTATGGCGTGTCTAGGGATCGAGTATGGAATTTTAGATCTTCAAATATCGGCATACCAATAAGGCCTCTTGCTTCATCATTAAAATTTAGTCGTTTTTCTCATTTCTCATTGTGTAGTGGTACAACTTATATAACTTTGCTTATGAGTAGGTCCTTCATTTAGGAATATAGGAATACTAGTTTTTTCTCATTAATCGAACCACATGTGGGTTAGAAGTATCCATTTAAAAAAACTAAGAAAACATAATGCACATTTAGATGTAAAAAACTATATCACTATGTAAAGCTAAAAAGCATAACTAATTTCCATAAATAGGTGACTCAAAATTGAATATGTATGAAGAAGATAAGCCCCTAGAAAGTTGCAAAAATGAGGATGATCCCTATCTATTTGTAATATTTTTTTTTTCACTTTATTGGATAGAGAAATAAACTTATTTTACTTGTTTCACATAGAGGATTGAAAAATACACAATTTGAAAAACCTGGTAACCAAATTCAAGACTACATGGAAAAGTTACATTCGCTTGAACTTTACCTCCAAAAATTAAATGTGAATCCCTACATGGGGTTCTTGAAGTGCCATGTGGTATTTGTTGAGTGGGCCATACGAAGTTGATTGTATATTCTGGCCATACCTCCACTGTGCATTGAAGGGGTAGAGGACTATGTGTTGACTGGGATAAAACACCAATGTGGCAATGTTAAGCCATGTGTCATTGGTTTTAGGTTGAGTTGATGCTGTGGCAAATAAAATTTTGATTGACAGGGAATGTGGATGCCACATGGAAGGAGTGAGTCTATGGTGGAAGGGGGTGGTCTAGTTTGAAGTCAAAGGAAGGGGGGCATGGGTGCCAAGTGGAGTGGGTCCATGATATCACATTCCACATCAAAGGATAGAACCACAAGAATTGTTGGAATCCACATGTAGGAGGGCATGCTAAAGGTTGGAGGGTGTATGGAGAAATATGTAGGGGGGAGTAATAATGGTAAGGTTGTTCCAAAAAGAACATGTGCCAAGGAGTAAGGGCATGAGACCCAATTGAAGGTTGACATGGTTTTTAAAAAAGTACATTAGTGGGGGATTCTAAAGGTGCATAAGTGGTTGTATAAACATTGGCGGTGATTCAAAGGGGTTGGTGACAAGGGGTGGCCAATGTGGATGTGAAAAATTGCTAAAAAAAGGATTTTTCAAAGGGAAAACATGGGGAAAATAGGGACCATGGGGTAAGGGATAACTATTTAAAATGAGAGTATGACCAAGAAAATGAACGAGGACCACCAAAAAACTTAAAATACCCATAAGAACAACTAGTTTGTAACAAACTTGAAATTTTTTAATACAATTTTGTAATTAAAAAAAAACACAAAACTTACAAAACACTTCGTGTGATTGAGAAAATGAGAAAATCTAGAGGATCTAAAGGTTGATTTCCATGAAACAAGAAGTGTTCTTGGCTAATTTTGCTACTCTGGACTGAACATGTAATCATATTTCTCTACAAAAGACACCAAAATGTCCAGATATGAGAATTTCCCACGTGATTGGTTTACAAAAACTAGTAATCTATCTTGTTTCAAGAATCAAAATCTACCAAAAAACCACTCTAATAACATGTTTAAAATTGAACATGCATACAAGATCATGCCATAACATCCAACTCACAAATGACATATGATATACGTGGTAAAACACTCGAAAGGGAAATATCCATGGAGTGAATGTGCAAAGATCAATTATTTCTAGAATAAACTGTATTCTTATACAAGAAAGACCCAAGAACTTTATTTATATAGTATATGCTTGCATGCAACCTAATCATTTATTTTTAGTACACTAAAACATAACTAAAGGATTCCCCAAGTTAATATTGCTTCAACTTGGGATCAATCCATGCATGGATAAATCAAGATAAACTTGATCTTAATAAGTCCAGTGCAATGGATAATTAAAAAACTATTTATTCTGCATAATTAATTTATTGGATGTGCATAAATAATTAAATAATGTGCACATAACTATACACCAATACTTTTACACATCAATATCTTCCGAATGACTCAAAGATCACCTCTTCTGGAGTTCATATGAGGAATTTATGCCTCCCACAAGTTGACCTATGCTGTTGACCACCATGGGACCAAGTGGATTCTTCATTGGCTCCCATTACTCACATGTGTGGACTTTCAAGAAGATTGTAGAGGGTAGAAAACCATAACCCTAATTGGGAGTTAAGCCATACAAAAACATTAACCCTAACTTAAGATGACTATTAAGACATGTCAAATATTGGATCAATATGAAAAGGAAGGGGTTCCATTCTTGTTATAATGATTATTATTCCATAGTTGAGCATAGCAAGGGTGTGGGATATTATGAGTAGAATAAAGGAAGTAGAAGACCCTATAGTGGCTATAAAATCCATAGTGTCTAGGGCAATTCCATAGTGAGTTCACCTTTCCTTTTATTTGCATTTCATATATGAGAAGAAAAGAGCAAGGCATAGTTCTCACATTCTAGCTGTATTTTCCCATATTGGGTTTCCTAGGGTACATCTTATGTTCATTGAGTGGATGTTGTGGTATTTATTTTATTTTTTATTTATTTTATTAGTTTCAACTTATTTCAATATTTTGAGCAATAAGCTAGTAATATTAAATAGTGAAACATTACACAACAAAGTGTTTCAAAAACTTGTAAGATTTGTTATGAAAAAATATTCTAGTGGAGTATATATGGTAGTTTATAGATCAATGGGTTATATATTTGGATTCATTTTTATTTGTCAGAAAGGATTTGCATCTAGCTTCATGGCAATTTTGTTTTGGATGACCTTTGCATTGTATACCTTCAAGTCATCATAGGTCTAGAGAGACATTTCTTGGAAATATTTGTAGAGCTCAAGAGACTTCCGCTTATCAATGTCTTAGAAATATACCTCCACATGTATGATTTTAGGCTAATCTTTTGTCCCATTTTTTATTTGAACAATCCCATGAAGCTTAAGACTCCTCCCCAAAACATGATTTATTTACAAGATTGTCTTTAAGAGTGTGTGTGTAGTTCATACTTCGATACAAACAATGGAAATGCTCATGAAGATGGTCTTTTGACTATTGTTTATCACACAAGTTTGAAATTATGAAAATCTTCTTTCTTATCTAATTTTATTTTTCAAGTGAATAATGTTTCCATCAAGACAATCTAGGGGGTTTCTCTTCACCTCTTCCAATCCTTCTTAATGATTCTCCATTTCCTTCAAGTCTTGGACATGTTGCAAAAATCTCAATATGTTCTTGTCATTGTCAAATATTTGCTAATGATTCTTATGATTCAATATTGAGGGTAAAAAAATCACTTCAATGGAGAGTGAGGAAAGTATGGATCTGGATTAAAAAATGAATAAAAAAAACAATTATTCAACCAAGGAATTTTATTTGTTTGGATGGTATTCAATGGAGAATGCCTGGAAACCTTGAATCCAATATGATACTCTGTGAACATGTGCTTTCAATCTATGACTCCTCACTAAATATTTCTTCCTCACCTGATTAACCAATGGTTTAGAATCCTCACTTAACGAACATAATTTAGTCCTCAAATCAAGTGCTTGTTGGATGTTTAGGACGAGTTCCTCATACTCTGCACCATTATTAATACAATCAAATTCAAAATCAAGTGAATAGAGGTGAATTTTACCAAAGGGATCCTTGATCATGATACTGACCCTTGACCCTACCTTTCAAAATGCACCATTAGAATATATCTTCAATATTTCAATGCAATAATCCTTCTCTTGGCTAGTTGGAGCTAACATTTTTTACTCTTTAATGATTATACAAGATCTGATCCCCATGTCTATCATTGATATATCTTCAGTCATAACTTATGAATCCTCCCCTAAACACAATGTGGGTCATTTCCTTCTCTTTGAACTCAAATCATAGTATTCTTGCAAGGAAACATCATGTTCATGCCATCGTTAATTAAAAATCCACTAATGTTTTGCAGTCACTACCTTCCAAGTATGAAGCCATAACTATAGGAATGCTAACAACCAACTGAATTGAGAAGACTATGCACACCTTAGGGAATGTGTGAATGTTTGCATAGATGTGTTTGCTATATCCAACAATTAAAATTATATATGAGAAGAGAAATTGTATATATTTCTACTTTCCCCATAAGTTTGGGTGCATCACATTTAGTGATTTGATGAGTACTAAAGGAATAACATTGTTGGCTACTCCATTGTGTGCCATGCAATTGTGAATGAAAAAATCATCCACCTCTAATGTGATAAATAAAGGAGGCACCTTACTACCATTAGGAGTAGGTATAGCAAGAAACCCGAGGAACCATGACAGTATAGGAATCATGACATAGATTTGATATTATCAAGATCTCCTTTCAATACATTCTCTAAATTATCTAGTTGTTCATGATAACAAAAGGAATATATTAGGTTCATATTGGGAGGTGTCTTGAAAAGATCTGCTACTAATTATGAGGCATATAATCCATAACACCCTTCATAGGAGGTGATGGTTTCTCAAATCCCAATTGAAAGGGGAAAAAAATAACATATTCTTTGGATAAGTAGGAATGTTGTCTTTTACACTCTTTATAAGCTTCATAGATCGAGGAATCAAATTTGTAGTTTTGTTCTTCTTTGAGATGCTTGATGCTCTAGTTGGTGCATTCTCTTTAGCTGCCTCATTATGTAATAGTATGAACTACATTCTTCACCTCGACAATGCCTACTAGGAAGATCACCTCAACATCCAATTCATATTATTGTTTAGGTTTCATTGGCACCTCCACCCATGTAGTGACTTCCATCTACTCATCTTTTACCAACTCCAAGTTCCTCTATTATGGTTCACACTCATCATGATTATGTACTTTGATACAAAACCAACATAAATAATCAATGATAGTAGAATCTTAAGTAGGGGGTTCTAGGAGAGTAGGAGGATCTACAAGCTTCTAAGAATGATTGGGTGGGTGCATCTGAGGATTGGAAGTAGCGAGATTCAGTGCATAGGCCTATTGGAATTTCCAAAATGTCTTTTTAGAAGTATGAAATTGAGATTTAGCCTTGGTAAAATCATAGCATAGGGGTTTTCACCATGAGATTGTGAGGAAGATGTTGGGGATTATGGGTGTTCATGAGATTAGAATCCAAGAGGATACTTTCCTTTAGGAATGCTTTTAGAATTAGGGGTGCTATGTCAATTGAGAGACCAAGATAAGACATGTTGTGTTGGACTTTCCCAACATGAATTCAAGGTAAGCTTGAGTGTCTCACACATTTCTTCCATATTATTTTCTCCATCCACACATTCCTTAAGGGTGTTCAAATTTGTATTCTTAAGCTAGTATCTGATGTTTCATAGGAGGGTGTTCTTATAGATGCCTAGGATGACAATATCATTAGGTCCATCATTTGCAATGATTTTGTTCAAGGACTTTTAAAATGATGGTTGAAGTCCTTTATATTCTCACTTGGGATCATATTAATGCTAATAAGCTCCATGATCAATGCATATCACTTTGTAGGCATTCCATATTTGTCTAAGAATAAATTTTCCATGATGTCCTAATTCACTATAGAACCCAAGGTAAGGAATTATACCCATTCATATGTAGCTCTATGCAGGGTGTCACACAAATCCTTATAAACCACATCATCATGCATTTGGCATTCTTTTATTGACCCTCACTTTGGTCAATGAGTAATAGATGGAAAAGGGTTGCAATCTATCCTTAATTTTCAAATTTTATCCTAATAATAGATGGAAAAGGGTTGCAATCTATCCTTAATTTTCAAATTTTATCCTAAAGTTAAGGGACCCTAACTCCAAAATTTTGAACCCAATCACTGACATACCCTCTTTGCCAATTGTGTTCATCTTGACTTCTAAATTTAAAAGTAACTAAGGGATCACCAATTAGTAATGCGTTAGAATAATATGGATTATGTGGTGATTTGGCCAGATGTGCTTTGATTATGATGGCTTCATGCTGGCCTCTAACAAGGGTGGTTATATGATAATTTATATTTCAATTGTTACATCCTTTACACACATGGATTTTGCAAAGTAATATAGTTTTGCAAAAATTTTCAAAATGTTAATCAACCCTTACATTAACCTATATATGATCAATTTGGTTCTTTGTGTAACTTAGTATTGTATGATTATTTCTCAAGTGTAATGGAATCTGGTGTTAACCTTTCTCACACTTTATCATACTTACGATTTCAAGGATTCTTAGTGCATGTGTTAAGTAGATAAACATTTAATTCTTGACCCTAACATGATTTATTATAAGGTAACGTATGCATTTGGTGACTCTCGTGTTTGTTTTTTAAGAAGGGAGATTTGGTATCAAAGAATTAGAACTTGTTCAAAGTGTTGATCATATATATGATTGATTTGGTCTTTTGTGTTAAAATTGGACTATAAGCATAATTGATGATTATATCTTTATATATATATGATTGATTTGGTCTTTTGTGTTAAAATTGGAGTATAAGCATAATTGATGATTAGATATGATTTATTTGGTAACACAAAATGGGAGTATAAGCATAATTGATGATTATATCTTTGGTGTAATGGTTTGAAGAACCTATCCTATAGGGATTGAATGGTTTAATTGATGATTATATCTTTGGTCTAGTGGTTTGAAGAACCTATCTATCCTATATATTGAATGCGTGGTTTGCATGTTTTAATTTTAATTTTGTGATGGTTATAGTTTGCCTAGATACATTCATACCTAAAATGTCTAAATTAGCCTTTCGAGCTCTGGGCAACGTATAAAATCATAACCTCTTCATTTCACTTCTCTTGGCTTTGCTGGTCACCATACTTATGGGTACTATGCAAATGGTATTTCAACATAAGAATTTGAAGCTTAGTTTTATCATTGCATGTGGCCAACTATCTATTTTTTGATTTATAATTAACAACCCATGTTGCCATTCAATTTACCTCTAATCATTTTTAGGTATGCCCCTCAATGTTTCCTTGTACTCAAATTCTGGAATAACATGGGTGTTCCTTGAGAGGACTTTGACCTCTCTTTGGAATACGGTGTCTTGTGGTAACCATGAGATCTGATGATCTTCGAAACCTTAATACCTTCATCACCTCTCATGATCTTCGAAACCTTAATACCTTCCTCGGCTCTTTTGACGAGGCTTTTTGGCCATAAAAAATATATTGTTTTAATGTTTGACGAAAGTCAAATATTATTAAAATCAAATATAACTTTGATCTTGTGATTTGGATCTAATGGAATATGTTAAATTTTTAAAAAGTTTATTATCACTTTTTATTTTTATTTTTTAAATTAGAAATTTATTTTATTTATTTATTTATTAAATACAAAATAAAATTATGTAATATAAATGAATAAATATAAAATTAAATAAGAAAGTTTTATTTTTAAGTTATTTTTTAAACTAGCCTAGATTCATTTAATTCTAGATTTATAATGTTTGCACGTGAGAGATTTGATTCCTTTCAGCGGTTGATAAATTAGGAGTTAAATGTGTTAGAATAATGTAGAAACTTCTAGAATGTATTGTAAATTTAGAATGTTGTTTCAAGTTTATTTCACAAGATCACATATTTATTTTGTGGATGGTTTGAGATCCACATTGTTAAGAGTTTGATCTAATCCTCTGTTGCGCTATAAATGTATTGGAATTCTCTCAATGAATTAAGTTTTGTGAGCACTGTCTCACTTGTGTGTTCTTCTTGTTCTTAGTTTAATTTGGTATCTGCGTTGAGGGATAAAACGTTATGAGGAACCACACCGCCATCGTTTCAAGTGAAGCAGATCCACCGTGTGTGTAAGCTGTGTGATAGTGTCGTGGGCATTGGAGTGAAGCTGGAGATTGTTTATAGAGCCGTTGGGATATATTTTCAAAATTTCTAGCGTGGATAAGGAATAGAGAATCCATGTAGAGAGCTCGTCTGCTGAACAAAGCTACTACCACTGCCTGTTGAATAGAGCCAACATTTGCATAGTGTCGCCGTTGTCTTTGAGCCACCGTTTCTAGAAAAGTCGTCGGCTACCATAACTCTGAGTGTGTGGACGTGTAAGAGATGACTGTCATCGATTGTGAAGTCACCATCGTTTGTTAATGCCATCATTTGTGCATCGTTTGAATATTAAATTCATAAATTTCCACGACCAATTTGAATAGTGTCGATCTTCTTCATTGAGTAGAGCCACCATTTAATTCTTCAAGTAAGCTGATGCTGCCATAGAGCTGACATTTCCAGTGAGCCGCCACCGCTGTCATAGAGCCGCAATATCATTATCATATTGACTGTGCCTTCTGCCAGATTAGTGTTGTCTGCCCAAAGAGAAGGAGTGTGCAACAAATAAAAGTGACCTGCAGTAGAGAAGAAGCCTGCTTGGGAGGTAAAAGCTTGTAAAATCCAACAACACGTTTTTTTAATTGGTGAATAATTGTTAAAATTAGTTGAATTATTTGTGGTGGAAGATTGAAAACCCCCTTTCTGATTCATATTTAAATGAATCCACCAAAATTGATGGAGAAAATTATGTTAACTGAAAATTTAAGTTGATGACTATTTTAGAGGCTTATAGTCTATGGACAATTGTGAAAGGAGATGAGCCCAAGCCCACAACTACTGCCTCGATTCCAGATTGGGAAAAACAAGAAATGAAAGTGAAGGTGCTGTTTCGGATGTCTGTTTCGGATGTCTATAAAGGATATCATAATTCCACACTTCCGAGATTGTAAAACTTCCAAAGAGACGTGGGATGTTCTCAAAGGTTTGTACGATACCTCTAATGAAAATCAGATTTTATTCTTAAAAACTAAGCTCTTTTCTATTAAAATGGAAGCCAATGAAAACATAAGTAATTTTCTATCCCGAATTAAAGATTTAAGTGATAAGCTTAGTGACATTGGTGAAAAGGTTTCCAATAGTGATTTAGTAACTATTGCTTTGAAGGGTTTAGTGTAAGATTATAAAGTCTTTATTTCAACAATCTCAACTAAACAAACACTCCCTACTTTTGATGAATTGGTTGGTATCCTTCTTCAAGAGGAAGAGAGAATGAATAATTATGATATGGACTCAAGTGGCTCAGATTTGGCATTGATTGCAAGAGGTAAAAGATCATACCGAGGGAAACCGTGGGACAAGAACAGAGGTTGGTTTCAAGCAAAGCAGAAATGTATGACACATCCTGATTCTTATGTTTAGAGAAATATAGAATGTGAATATTGTGGAAAACCCGAACATCTTGCTAAAGATTTCTATAGAAGAAAGAATCATGAGTCAAATCAGAGATATAAAAGGCATAATGGAAATTTTGTGCATAAAGACACTTCGGTCAATGATGGATTTAAAAATCTTAAGTTGTTTATTTTTGAAGCTTCATTGTTTGCTGAAACTAATGATGAGAATGCATGGTTCATATATTTTGGTGCATCATCTCATATGACCTGTAATAAAGAATGGTATGATGAATATTATGAGAAAATTGATGGCACACACATTTACTTAGGAGATAACAGATCACATAAAGTCTAGGGCTATGGAGTAATACGTGTGAGCTTACCTAATGGACAACTAAGACAGATTCATGATGTGATGTATGTTCCTGGTATTAAAAAGAATTTACTATCTGTTTCAACTATCACTGATAATAATTTAACAATGGAATTTGGTAAGTTGAGGTGTGTTGTAAAAGATATCCAGGATCACTATAGGATTGTTTCCACAGGTACTAGGGTTGGTGGATTGTATAAGTTGGATGTGAAAATGAACTGTCATGTTGCATTAACATCCACAACAATGTCAACGAAAGATTTATGGCACCACAGGTATGGACACCTCAATTACAATGATTTTATGTTGTTGCAAAGAAAAACAATGGTAGAAGGTCTTCCTGTTATGAAGAATGATCATTTTCCATGTGAAGCATGTGCACTTGGTAAGAAACATAGAGATGAGTTTCTCATACATACAGAGAAAATACAAATTGATATACTTGAATTAATTCATACTAATGTATGCAGACCTATGCAAACTAGGTCACTTAGTGGTGCTTCATACTTTCTTATTTTTGTTGATGAGAAATCTAGATATACTTGGGCATATTTCATAAGAAGAAAAAATGACGTATTTGAGTACTTTAAAGAATTCAGAACTATGACTGAAAAATAGACAAGAAAATGTATTAAAATTCTCAAATCTGATCAGGGTGGTGAATATACATCAGGTGCATTTAAAATTTATTGTAAATTTCATGGGATCCAAAAAGAATTTATAGTACCTCATACACCTCAATAAAATGATGTTGCTGAGAGAAGGAAAAAAACACTGGTGGAGTGTGCTCGCAATATGCTTCAAGGTAAAAACATTTCTAATGGTTTTTGGGCAGAAGCCGTTAATACTGTTGTTTATTTAAATAACAAAGTCCAACTAAGAAATTAGATTTCCAAACTCCTTTTGAGATTATTCATGGTTATAAACCTAATGTCAGTCATTTAAGAGTATTTGGATCCACTACCTTTGCACATATTTCAAAGGATGAGAGAAGAAAACTTGATGCAAAATCAATCAAGTGTGTTTTTATTGGGTATTGTAATGATAAAAAAACATACAAATTGTTTGATCCCAGTTCACATAAATTGATTGCAAGTAGATATGTAGTGTTTCATGAGAATGTAGATAGAGTTGATACAAAGAATGATGCAGATGCTTGGCATAATGATAGTGATGAGCATGTCAAATAGTTGCAATGGTTAAATAGGAACAAGAACATGTACATGTTCGAGAACGAAATGAAAGCAGTATGGAAACTTCAAGTAGTCATGATACATCAAGTGGAGAAAAGTCACCATAGAGCAGGAGATGAGATGAAAGAAGTGAAGGACAAAGGAGGTCATCACAGCAAACCCAACCACCTATAAGGTATACATATTATGCATTGATGTCCCATGAAATGAATGTTGTAGAACCTGTAAACTATGATCAAGCTTGTAACATCCCCATCCAACACAGAGACTAGGCAATGCCACTACTCAGACACTTCACTTAGCTATGATACCAATTTGTAACATCCCCAACCACTAACAGGTCGGACAATGCTACCATGCGGAAATACATACATACATAGATATATCTAACATGCATTTTAATCGAAATAAAACACATAACACAATGTTACTACTACCATACAGATTCAAATGTAATAGACAGTAATTCATATATGCAATAGAATACATAATAACATTCAAGCATCACATACATGCATAACATAAAAATTAAGCACATTAATAATACTTATCTTTTCAACTGGAGTAACACCACCAACTACGTATAGACCTTCCACGAACCTCCCAGCCTTAGACCACACTGCTCATCATGCTCAGCAATGGGTCACCCCCAAGATGGGACCAAGCTCCACCCAGGGCAAGGGAATCCTAGACTAGGCTGAGGTTACAGGAAAACTGCACAGTGCAATCAGAAGGATTCTCCCCAGGAGTCTTCTTATGCCCACTACTCACAGACTCTCATTCTCCACATTCCTATTCCACCCAGGAGTATACACCTTCACTGTCACCCAATCCATAGACTGCTTCACCTCCCTCTCAGGGTCTCAACAACAGGTCGGATTAGGAATTCTCAGAGCTCTGTAGCTAGTGCTAGACTCTCTCTGGGAGAAAACCACTTCCCAACAAACTCTATCACCTGGAGAGAGCTACTCACAGGTCTGACAACCTGCCTCTTCCACCACGGGCCTGCCAACCTGCTTCTTCAACCACTTTCGACTCAATTCCAACACACTGAGGGAAAAAACAAGGATCAATAGGGAACAAATGATGACAACAAGCCACACTTAGTCTAGGAGATGCATGGCCACAACAACCAACTAGAAAATGGGTATGGACACCCAAAATGATAACAGTCAGACGTTAAGACTCATCACGCTCAGGCGACTACCCAGGTGTGTCGGGTTCCACAGAAGACACAGGATGACCCACATATTATGGGTTTCAGAGATGCATGAGGGTATGCCGAGGTTGATGATGGAGGTTTCCAGTTCAGATGGAGGATGGGAAAATGGAAGAACGAACAACCTTCCCGTGAGGGTTTCCTTCACTGTGTGCGGTTATGCTGATGCAGACGCAGAGGCAAACGGTTCAGATGCCCCAGATCCCAGCAAACTCAGGTGGAGGATGACAAAATACATGAGATAACCCCAACATGGGTGACTTCTGTAGCTTTAAATGCATGCGCCCAGGTCGACACTTATCTTCCTGGAGCTGCATGCATTTCCTTTTGCACACGTTGCCTCTCCCAGGACTTAGGATAAAAAAATGTCTTTTACACATCTTTGGAATAATAACAAATTATTATTCTCAGGGACTTAAGCCCCTAAGCTTAGCCCCTCTTTCCAACCTTTTATCTCCCTTTCCCTTACCCACCTTGTGGAAGCTTAGTCCCCCATAACTCTTTCTTCGTGATCGATCTGCATGAAACGATGTTTATATTTTAATTAATGATATGCATATTTACATATACAAAGTCAGGCTCATTGGCCTTGGCATCTATCTCACCATCCTAATAAACACATAAATCTCTCAGTTTATAACCACTCGGCTCACCAGCCTATAAAAAAAATTACAATTTAGCAGGGGCTTGACCTTGGGGTATTACAATCCCCTCCCCTTATTTTTTCACTGTCCTCAGTGCAACTCTTTACACAACATCAACAAGATTTCCAAAATCTTAAAAAAGATGCGGGTACTCTGCCTGCATAGCATCTTCATGCTCCCATGTTGTGTCCTCAGGACCATACCAGGTCCATTGGACCTTTACAAGCCCTATGGCTCGATTCCAGAGTTGTTTTCTCTTCCGTTCCAATATGCGCATCAGATGCACTTGCAAGACACCTTCTTTCTCTACCTGAATCACATTCCAATCAATAACACGATTAGCATCGGGTATATATTTATTAAGAAATGAAACATGAAACACATTATGTATAGTCATGGATGCAGGTAATGCAAGCATATGTGAAATGTATATATATATATATATATAGGCAATTCTAATAACATTATAACCTGTATACAAAATACACAACATACAATAAATAGAGAATTGATACTTATATTTTGATTGAGAAGACCTTCCACATCAACATGGTCTAGACCAAGGTACCAAACCTCAGTAGAACTCCAACCAACGGTCTCTTCTTCCCCACATGCCTGTCCCACCCCAGGAGTGTACACCTTCACTGTCACACAGTCCATCGGCTGCTACACCTCCCTTTCCTTAGGCTTCAGCAACAGACCGAATCAGGAAGTCTCAGAGCACCGTGGCTCCCGGAGTTCCAACTTCCCTCAAAGGTCTCTAGGTACCCTCCAGGCCTCATATAGGGGAACCTATCCCCACACTTCTCCCTCTAGGTCTCCAACCTTCTCCAAGGCAACCCAAGGAGAAGTGTACACACACTCAAATCCACTGGGGATCCACAGGGTAAGATCTATTGTCTCCAATCAACATCTTCTCCGAGCTACTCTTTGTCTTCAACATTCCAACTTTAATCAACATCATATCATCTACATCACCCACATGCATTTATCATGAGAAAACATAAAAGAATTCATTTTAGGAACTCTAACTAGTTCATAAGGGAATTCAACTTTTTCCCCAAAACATGAAATTCTATTTCATAATTCATCTAGGCTATTTCCATATTATGAATGCAGCCATCCTTGTGGTTTTCCATAGGCACCAAACTGCATACCATTTTTCCTGTAATGCTTCATCTTGCATACAACCAACAAATTGTCAGTATTTGTTGTACATCATAATTCAATTGCAATATGTACAAAATCTTATGCAGTGATCTTAGAATTTCCTGCACCTAGCAATTCAATCACAACTACCCAACAATTAATAAACTACAACAACTCATCATTCTATGCATATGAATGTTCACAGTAATATCTCTAAGTTCATTACTTCTTTTTTTGAACAAGAAAATTTCCTGTAGTCAATGCTCATGTGACTACTTGACTTGCAACTTTCCTGTTGCAATGTCTAACACCTCCCTGAAATGTCCTCGACTTCATGAGTTAACAACATTTCAGCTGTTAGTAACAATTATTTCCATGCAATAATATATATGCACATACTTACAAAACATATTCAACCATTGCATTTAGTATACAATTCTATCACTTACTATGCATGAGTACAATTCTCAATGCATACTTATTCAATGCACCTTGCATTTAATTGCATAATGCTCTTTATCTCAGTCATGTGTCTCACCATTCATGAGTTGGAATTCTGGCCAATGTGTTGACACATTCTCCACACACTTCCTATTTTCTTCCCAATTAATTGTATGCCTTCCTTTTCGACCCAAACACTACCCCAAGAATATAATTTTGTGGTGTTCATTAGTGTTAGCAAGAAGGTTGAAATCCAAGTTTTATTTAAAGGTAGGAAGCTTTTAGTACCTGTGTGGGTCATAACCTTTCCATATCCATACCTTGCCATATCCAATCATGTCCTAGTCTCATACATGACTAGCTTACCGACATTCATTCCTATAACAAGTTCTTATCTTTTAGTTCTTTGGTTATAATCCCATAACCAAATTAACACGACATTCTACTATGTCACTGTGTGCAGTCAGAAGCTAAAAATATTTGAATTGATACATGCCTCTAGCCTTTACCACATCCAGTGGTATATGTTCAATAATATAATCACGTGATTTTATAAAATAACTCTGGCTGAGGAAATTCTTACCTAAATTTCCTTTCAACAATTATGCAAAAAGAGTAATAAAAACTCATACCTGCATGACTGCCATTAATAAATTTTAGACTACCTGAATGTCTGATGGCAATAGAAGCTTTCATGCTTCTTGTATCAAACTTATAACCAACACTTCAGCTCTTTGTTGCTTCCCTCCTTATGCAACAACATCACCAACAACACTTGTAAACATGCAAGCATTCTTTCCTCTGGCTGACCCAACAAGCCGTAACATACTTGCTGCCACAGAAATTGCAACTTCTTTCTCCCTATAAAACTTTTCCTTGTTGATCCCATAAGTCTACAATTCTTCCCGAATTCCTGGATCTTCTTGTGCTTCTGATGTAGCCCCCCCTTCCCTCCTAGGTTTCTGTGACCTCCCGGTCTAGGATATTTCCAAATACTGAGTTAGATTGACTCTTTGGGCCTTTGCTAGACCCCTATTAATCTTACACATGTCCCCTTTCCTTCTGTGTGTAGGTCCTGACAGACCCACAAACTATTCCTGTGCACTTCCAAAACTTCAAGTTTCAGGTGCTAGCCCCTTTTCATTAGCCCCTTCCTTCATATGACCTTGGGTTATGACCTCATGGAAAAATGTGATTGCGGGCATGGGCAAGAGTGGTTTTAGGCCAACCCGCTTTTCGCCCCACAATTCACCTCTAGCTGCCACGCATCACTTTGTTAAAACCGTGGTATAAATTGCAGCCCGCTCTCAGATTTTTAACATCCAAGCAGGTTCTGGCCCCACAATCCATCTCTTCCATCGATCTCCAATCCCTTGGCGATGATCTGCGATCAACGACTGCTATCTATCTCCCTTTTTCTACCTTCTTTCCTCCTTCCACACACGATCCTAGATCTACACGAACTGTCGACACGTAGCTCCCTTCCAAATCAATGGCTATGGTTGATTCTGGCTCTTTGGCCCTCGAGAGTTTCAACTCTCAACTATCTACTTTTCCTCGTATGGAAATATTCCAGAGTGGAAGATCTAATGACACCTATTCTAAAAAATCAGACAGTTCTGATGAAATCTGGCTCTCTGGCCTTCGGGAGTTCTCATGTCTCCACAAACACAAATATTCATAGTGAATTTCCCCGGATTGACAGATCATCTGCCACGTGTCCTCTCCAAATCAACGACCCTGATTCTCTTCGGGACTTTGAATATTTCCGATCAAGACCAGATCAACGGTCCTTCGACCTCCTCCTCGATCAATGATCGAGATCTCCTTCAGGACTTTGGCGCTTTCACCCTCTGCTTTCCTCCGGAGTTCTCCATACCTAGAGTTCCAGATCTAGCACCATGCATCTACTTTCAGATCGACGACTATCCAATGGAGTGAGTCTCCATCCTCCACATGTCTCCTCGCAGATCAACTATCCACGTTCCTTCCTTCGGATCAACGACCCTTAGATGTTTCAGGCTTTGGCGCTTCAGGATATCCTGAAACACAACTTCAAAAAAACCCCGGAGTACAATTCTCCAAAGTTCATGATCTGGTGACATCTGTCCAACCTAGATCAACGAATCCCAGCTGCTTTGGCTATTTAGGCTTCGACGATTTCAAATCTCAAACTAAACTCTCGAAGCAATTCCTTTGTTCTGCTAGACGGTGATCTAACGGTCCAGGTTCCTCCCCACAACCGATCTGACGGCTGTTGTCGCTCCTCCTCCTGAGATTTTGACTTCTTCTGCCTTGGAAGATTTTTTCAGTGTTCAAAGGCTTTGGCCTTTGACCTTTCTCTTGTGAGTCCACCTCTTGGATCTAGTCTTCGCTCTCGTAAGCGTTATCTCTTCTGAGCTTTAGGACTTAGAATAAGTTCGACTACTATGCACTCCTTGCGTTATCTCTTCTGATATTTTAGTATTACTCAGTGCCTTAAGGGTCTCAACCCTTCTATTTCCTTTCAAAGTAAAACTTCATTCCCTCCAGACAACCTTCTGCTCAAAGAACACCTTGCTGAGCGTTTTCTATAGAGTGTTCAACAGCTCTGTGAGTATCTTCCTCTGATACTCTTCTCCCTGAAATCGACAAAGAGTTCTCTTTGTGCACACTTGCACTCGCTCTATGCCCGCCTGGCAGAGCCCTACAGAGTTCTTAGTGACTCTATCTCTCTCTGAACTCAACACAGAGTTCTTCCTGTGCACTCCTTGCACTTTTGTTGATGAAGGTTCAACAATATCTCTCCTGAGCTTCTCTGAGGTTAACTTACCTCTGTCAACTCACTCCTTGCGGACAATGTGCACTCCTTGCACTTGAAAACTCAAAGAAGAGAAACAATTGAAACTTATTCAATACTTCACCACTTTACGCATTCAAATGATGAACAACATATAAAAACATAGTAATGAGTTCACAAATACATAAACACACTATATGCAGAAAAAAATGTTTTTCTATTGTCTTTGTGAGTGTCTCTTAAGTGCTCTATGAAAATTCGATTTGTTTCTGACACTCGCTGAACTCTGCAAACAAAAAGTGCAGTCAACCAAAATTTTTCAGGCCATTATTCCTTAATAAATCCCACAACATTCATAAACCAATCTGATTTAAGAAAATGTTCATATTTCATTTTCTTTCTGAGCTCTTCTCTGGTCTCCTCCCCAGATCTACTATGTAGATCCACTTTGGGGCTTCGAAAGTTTGTTCATCATCACATCTCTCTTCTCTCGATCGATGAACTATGAAATTACTATCTGTTGTGAGATCTAACGGCTCACAACCACTTGTGCATAGATCCAACGACCCCAACACCACAAGTGTTGTGATTTCTTTATCTGTGGCCAAATACCACGTCTGTCGCGGTTTTATAATGCCACTACACCTCCTGAGCTTCGTAACAAGTCCAAAGTAACCTCTTGGCACTCAGGGAACATTCTAAGGTTCGAAATCGGTTCCTCCAGACACAAATTCCACCTAAAACTTTGGGTCCAATGACCACTTATCCAGCCCATCCAAGTTCGATGTTAAAATCTTGGCTCTGAACTCGAATTTTGTCTACTTCGAAAACAATTCTCTCGAAACTTTTTCTTCATTTTCCACTAACATGGCCCATCCAGGCTCAGTGTTGAAAACCTTGGCTCTGATACCAATTTGTAACATCCTGAGCCAAGATAGAGATTGAGCAATGCCACTACTCAGACACTTCACTTAGCTCTGATACCAATTTGTAACATCCCCAGCCACCAATGGACCAGGCAATGCTACCACGCGAAAATACATACATACATAGATATATCTAACATGCATTTTAATCGAAATAAAACATATAACACAACGTTACTGCTACCATACAGATTCAAATGTAATATAAAATAATTCATATACGCAACGGAATACATAATAACATTCAAGAATCACAGACATGCATAACATAAAAATTAAGCACATTAATAATACTATCTTTTCAACTAGAGTAACACCACCAACTACGTGCATACCTTCCACAAACCTCCCATACTTAGACCACACTACTCATCACGCTCAGTAGTGGGTCACCCCTGAGCCGGGACCAAGCTCCACCCAGGGCAAGGGAATCCTAGACTAGGTTGAGGTTACAGGAAAACTGCATAGTGCAACTGGAAGGATTCTCCCCAGGAGCCTTCTTACACCCACTACTCACAAAATCTCATTCCCCACATGCCTGTTCCATCCAGGAGTATGCACCTTCACTTTCACCCAGTCCATCGGCTACTTCACCTCCCTCTCAGGGTCTTGACAACAGGTTGGATTAGGAATTCTCAAAGCTCCATATCTGGTGTTGGACTCTCTCTGGGAGAAAACCACTTCCCAACAAACTCTCTCACCTTGAGAGAGCTTCTCACAGGTCTGACAACCTTCCTCTTCCACCACGAGCATGGAAACCCCCTTCTTCAGCCACTTTCAAATCAATCCTAACATAGTGAGGGAAACAACAAGGATTAGTAGGGAACAGACGACGAAAGCAAGCCACACTCAGTCCAGGAGTTGCATGGCCACAACAACCAACTGGAAAACGGGTATGGACACCCAAAACAGTAACAGTTAGACGCTAAGACTCAACACACTCAGGTGACTACCTAGGTGTGTCGGGTTCCATGGAAGACACGGGACGACCCATGGATTATGGGTTTGATTGATGCATGAGGGTATGTCTGGGTCGATGATGGAGGTTTCCAGTTCATATGGAGGATGGGAAAATGGTAGCACGAACAACCTTCCCGTTAGGGTTTCCTGCACTGTGCGTGGGTATGTCGATGCAGGCACAGAGGAAAATGGTTCAGACGCCTCAAATCCCAATGAACTCAGGCGAAGGATGACAGAATACAGGAGCAAACCCCCAACACGGTTGACTTCTGCATCTTTAACTACATGTGCCTAGGTCAAGACTTGTCTTCCTGGAGCTGCATGCGTTTCCTTTTGAACACGTTGCCTCTCCGGGGACTTAGGATAAAAACATGTCTTTTAGACAGATTTGGAATAATAATAAATTATTATTGCCAAGGACTTAAGCCCCTAATCTTAGCCCCTCTTTCCAACCTTTCAACCCCCTTTCCCTTACCCGCCTTGTGGAAGCTTAGTCCCCCATCACTCTTTCTTCGTGGTTGGTCTGCACGCAACGATGTTTTTATGTTTATTAATGATATGCATATTTACATATACAAAGTCAATCTCATTGGCCTTAGCATCTGGCTCACCAGCCTAATAAACACATAAGTCTCTTAGCTTATAACCACTCAACTGACTAGCCTATAAACAAAATTACAATTTAGCAGGGGCTCGGCCTTGGGGTATTACAAAGATAAAGAACATGAAGAGTGGAGAAAAGATATGAATGATGAATATGACTCTCTTATGAAAAATCAAACATGGGAATTAGTGGAATTGATTGAAAACAAAGTCCCTATTGGTAGAAAATGGTTGTATAAATATAAATTTAAAGCAGATGGTAGCATTGATAAATATAAGGAAATATTAGTTGCAAAAGGATATTCACAAAAGGAGGGAATTCATTATGATGGTACTTTTGCACTAGTAGCTAAATTGAATACAATTAGAGTACTGATTGCCTTATCTACAAAACATAATTGGAAAATACATCAGTTAGATGTAAAATCTTCTTTTCTAAATGGTGATTTAAAGGAAGAGGTTTATTTGGTTCATCTTGAAGGTTTTGTGAAGCAGGGACATGAAAATCTAGTTTGTAGATTAAGAAAATCCTTATATGGTTTGAAACAAGCATTGAGATCATGGTATGTAAAGATATATACCTTGTTTTATCAGAATGGGTTTGTGAAAACAAAAAATGATCCTTACATGTATGTTAAGAAAGATGAAGAAGGGAATGTTTCTTTAATATCTTTATAAGTGGATGATCTCATTATTACAGGCAGTGCATGGAAGTTAATTGATGAGATTAAAGGTCAGTTATCTCAAGAATTTGAGATGAAAGACCTCAGTGAATTGCAGTATTGTTTAGGACTTGAGGTTTGGAGAGATCCTGGTAAGACATTAATCGCTCAAAGTAAATACACAAAAGAAATTCTTAGAAAGTTCAATATGAGTGAATGCAAAGCTATGTTAACTCCCTTAGAACAAAATGCAAAGTTATACAGTGATGATGGAACTAAAGAAGCAGATGGTACTTTATATCATTGGTTGGTGGGAAGTTTGAACTGTCTCACCACTACCAGACCAAACATTGTATACTTAGTCAATATCCTTAGTCAGTTCATGGCTAAGCCTTTTGAAATTCACTGGAAAACTGCAAAGAAAGTCCTCCGATACTTGAAAGGAACTATAAATTTTGGTATTATGTATACTGATGGATTTGATGTTGAATTGACAGGTTTTTATGATTCAGATTGGGCAGGAAACCTTGATGATAGAAGATATACCTCAGGCTATGCATTTCATATAGGATCTAGGGTTGTATCGTGGAGTAGCAAGAATCAACCTATTGTTTCTTTGTCGTCAACTTAATCCGAGTATAAAGCCTTGACCAATGCTACCTATGAAGCTATTTGGTTGTGGAGAATTCTTGCAGATGTCGAAGAGGATCAAAATGATCCAACATGCATTAATTGTGACAATCAAAGTGCTATCAAATTTTCACACAATCCAATATATCATGCAAGATCAAAACACATCGAGCTACAACATCAATTTGTGAGAGAGAAGATTGAATAAAAAAAACTTGGTTTGATATTTTGTAATACAAATGATAATGTGGCTGATATATTTACCAAACTGTAAATGTGTTGAACCTGCACAAAATAGATCTAGATAAACAATAATACACACATTTGTAGAGAGAATTGGAGAAAGAAGAAGAAGGAGATAAAGAATGAAAGAATTCTCATTAACAGTTTTGAATAATGAATACTTTACACATGATATACTCTATATAGCTCAATGAGTGTGCATTGGAGTTGAACCAATTCACCATAGTGGTATTCTAGAGTGATATGGACACACACCAACAATTACGAGAGTGAATTTTCACCTAGTCTAGTCTCTTAGGCAGTTACGGGAGTGAACTGACACCTAGTCTAGTCTCTCAGGCAGTTATGGGAGTGAACTACCACCTAGTTGAGTTAACTAGTTGATCCAAAAATCGAAGCTTAGCAATCACGCACTATGACCTCAATTTTATCAATACCTTTTTATGACGGTGCATGTGAATATGAAAATGAAAAAGAATTAAAGAATTAAGAGCAATATCAGATATCACAAATAAATAAAACCATAAACCAATTGTACACAAGAAGTTGATAACGGAATTCAACAATCTTGCCTACGTCTCTGGGCCTTTGCCTTCAGTGAGGGAGGATTTCTCTATTCAAAATTTCAATGCTTACAATATGTATTATAATCACATCATATAGGGCTCTGAATGACTCATATGTATTCTTCTTTGTCTCAGAATCCTGATGCAATAGACAACACTGAAAAAGGAGTAGTATAACTCCCGAAAACTGCCTCCAAGGCTTAGCTACTCCGCACTGCTCAAGACTAGTCGACCTTGGCAATTTCTTCCTCGACTTGCTTCAAGATTATTTGCTGCTTCTTGAAGGTCTCAAAAATCACAATGGCTTGGTTTATAAATCCATGAGGTAGAGGGATCATATCCCAACATCCCACTTTTTGTGGCACTCAATTTGGCCCAATATCCACCAAGATATGGCAAAATAACCAAAACTGCCCAAAAATTAGTGAGAAAATCACTAAACTATAGTGTAAAACCCATTTTTAACAAAATATGGGCATAAGCCCTCAACATAGGCATGCACACCTCTTAACTCGGTCATATGCAACTATATATGGCTAAGCGCCAGCCCCATTACCGAAAATGGAGGTCATATAAAACCCCATAAAACTCGGGGCTATCCCCAATTTTCCACACCAAGTCTCGGTCATGTTGGAACCTTAGCCCGTGGCCCCCGCACCCATGGATTATCCTTGGAAGCTTTCGCACATAGACATATGGGGTAACATAAATACGTGGGCTGGGGCCTAGCCCCAGCCCTTTCCGCCCCCATTTGACACATTACAACAATTTAAGTATTATAATTGGGATATGTTTTAACAAGCACTATCATGGTGTGTTGGTCAATGGACCTTTACCAAGACTCTTTCCTTCTCCAACAGGTCACGAGTTTGAAACTCAAGGAGACAATAATTTTTGCATATAACAAAACAATGAACCAGTAATTAGGTGTCACGTGGCACCACAACATTTTCCAATACCTTTCCACTTTTCATCTGCCCAATGGTACACATGTCTATACCCTTTTCCAGTCAACAACTACCACATCAACACACCTGTCCGACACCGACCACCTGTACGAGTGTGCCACGTGTCACCCTTTTAGTGGTGACACATGTCACCTCCTGGTTGGTCCATGTCAACTGTACAACTTGTCAACTATACCTATGCCATGTGTTAGGCTGCCACATCATCATGATGATGTCAGCATTGACTTTTTTGACTATTGACCTGTTGACTTTTTTCCTGTTTGACTTTTTGAACAGAACGCAATATCAGGAGCATACGACATCTGTTTGAGCCTGTTCAAGTTGCATTGGGTTCGTATCAACGAGGCCTACACACAAGTCCGTTTTGATGCCATTCAGAGAACAATAAATTTTAGGCCTTTCTGAGCCCCATCAAGCTCCTGGATCCAAATCTGGATCACGCCTTCCCACTAAGGACCTTTTGGTCCCCAAAAGGTTTATTACATCAATCGACCATATCCTTATATCAATTGACTAATGAAAAACAACCTAGACTTAACATTAACTAGACTCAAAAAGTGATTCCATAAATCAAATCACTTTTATTACATCAATGAAAATGACACTGACTCGATTTACATATAAGGCATAAAATCTGCCCAGTTCCAGGCGGACGACCCATATCCT
Source organism: Picea engelmannii (assembly GCA_009831015.1). Lineage (NCBI taxonomy): Eukaryota > Viridiplantae > Streptophyta > Pinopsida > Pinales > Pinaceae > Picea > Picea engelmannii. The sequence continues at coordinate 750,567 of ML785720.1, forward strand.
GTCAATAGAGTGTCGTGGTCATTTCTCTTCTTCTCTGTAGCATCCTCCTATTTTCCTCTTCCAGCGTCCTTATGTTCCTCTGCGGCGACCTTCAGTATTTCTGCAACATCCTTCTTTTGCTCTGGCCCTACAGGCTTTGTTTAGCGTCGCAACCCTGAATGCAGCTTCCAACAATTATCTTCACAATGTACGCTCTTATGACAATGTGAGAAAGTGTTTCTTGTTCGAACAAACTTGATGGAATCGCACCTTGACTAAGTTGAATCCCCCTTGTATTTCTCTGACTCCTACCTTGGCTGCCCTGACTTTACTCACAGATTCCTTTTGACCTGCAGTGTCGCGTCATTGCGTCTTGGCGTACTTCTTTTCACCATGATTTTCTTCCATATACTTTCTGTTTCTAGTAGTCTGCAACACAATGGTTATGGATGCCACAAAACTTGCATGGAATCATTTTTCTGATAAGATCCATGACTCTAGCATACTCATCCGTAAAAGTGGGTGAAGGGGATTTATACCTTTCATCCTTTTTACCTTTCTTTTGTGACTCATTATTCATGTCATTGTGGCTCGAGCTTCTTGTTTTCCTTGCTGAGTCTGAAACCATTTTGGTGTCAAATTTGGATGCCACACCCAATAGTGGTCCGCATCGAGTCTGAACTTCCGACATTGTGTGCAATGAATCACTAGACTGTCTTCCTCAGAAGATTCTCCTACATATCCCAATCCTTCCTAGAGTGGATGGTCACACACTTCAATCATCTCGGCTCTACCTTGGCCATATTTCCCAAGGCCTTGTCCCTTCTAGTATCCGAACTTGGATAAAATTATCATACCGAATCCTTTGGTATGTTTCTCAAATGCTGCAATATCTGGATGGTCAGATTCCACCTCCTGATCAACTATAGGAGAAGCTGGAGTGTATTGAATTCTTTCTGCTGGTGAAGAGAATGTGCCATTGGCCACTCTTACCAACTCCTCCTCAACTAGAGTAGTAGGAGTATACGAATCCTCCTCATATGATTTCCTTTGGAATGGATGAGTTCCATCATCTCCGTTAGGGCTCGGGATTCTAGCTGAAGGACTTCCTCCAACTGGCCTTTCTTTCGTTGCCAACATCAACGTTCGCATTCTTTCCCTGTCTTCCTCAAGAATCTGCACCAATATTCACAATTCAACATTCTCTCGCTGAATTGTTTGGTTGACCTCCTCAAGCTCTTGGAGTCTATCTCTCTTCAATCTTTTCCCCATATTCACAATTTGTGCAAAAGTCAGCCTGCTCTGATACCACTTGATCCAAAAATCGAAGCTTAGCAATTACACACTATGACCTCAATTTTATCAAGACCTTTTTCTGATGGTGCATGTGAATATGAAAATGACAAAATACTTAAATAATTAAGAGCAATAGAAGATATCATAAATAAAGCAAACCATCAACCAATTGTACACAAGAAGTTGATAACGATGTTCGACAATCTCGCCTACGTCTTTGGGCCTTTGTCTTCAGTGAGGGAGGCTTTCTCCATTGAAAATTTCAATGCTTACAATCTGTATTATAATCACATCATATAGGTTTCTCACTGACTTAGTTGTATTCTTCTCTGTCTTAGAATCCTGATGCAATAGATGACACTGAAAAATGAGTAGTATAACTCCCGGAAACTGCCTCCAAGGCTTAGCTACTTCGCACTGCTCAAGACTACTTGACCTTGGCAAATTCTTCATCGACTTTCTTCAAGCTTATTTGCTTCTTATTTCTATTTTCAAGCCTCACAATGTCTTGGTTTATATATCCATGAGGTAGAGGGATCAAATCCCAAGATCCCACTTTTCGTGGCACTCAATTTAACCCAATATCCACCAAGATATGGAAAAATATCCAAAACTACCCAAACATTAGTGAGAAAATCACTAAACTATAGTGTAAAACCCATTTTTAACAAAATATGGGCATAATCCCCCAACATAGGCGTGCACCCCTCTTAACTCGGTCATATGCAACTATATATGGCCAAGCACCATCCCAAAGGGTTGTGCGTTGGCCCCATTATCGAAAATGGAGGTCATATCAAACCCCATAAAACTTGGGGCTATCTCCAATTTTCCACGCCAAGTCCCGGTCATGTTGGAACCTTAGCCCATGGCCCCTGCGCTCATGGCTTATCCTTGGAAGCTTCCGTGCATAGACATATGGGGTAACATAAATACATGGGTTGGGGCCTAGCCCCAACCGTTTTCGCCCCCATTTGACACATTACAAAACTTTAAGTATTATAATTGGGATATGCTTTAACAAGCACTATCATGGTGCATTGGTCAATGGACATTTACCTGCCTCCTCCAACAGGTCACGAGTTCAAAACTCGGGGAGACAATAATTTTTGCATATAACAAAAAAATGAACCAGTAATCAGGTGCCACCTGGCAGCCCACGTCTAGGCCACGTAGCACCACAACATTTTCCAATACCTTCCCACTTGTCATCTTCCAGATGGTCCATGTGTCTGTACCTTTTTCCAATCAGTAACTGCCACATCAACACACATGTCCACCACGTGTCCAGTGACCTACCGACCACCTGTACGAGTGTGCCACGTGTCACCCTTTTAGTTGTGATACGTCTCACCTCCTGGTTGGTCAATGTCAACTATATGACTTGTCAACTATACCTCTTTTACATGTCACGCTGCCACATCATCATGATGACATCATCGTTGACGTTTTTTTACTGTTGACTTGTTGAGTTTTTGCCTATTTGAATTTTCGAATAGAACGTGATATCAGGAGCATACGACGTCCGTTTGAGCCCGTTCAAGTTGCGTTGGGTTCGTATTGACGATGCCTACACACATTTCTATTTTGATACCATTTGGAGAACATTTATTTTTAAGCCTTTCGGAACCCCATCAAGCTCCTGGATCCGAATCTGGATCACTAGTCAACTAGTCTTTAGTTAACTGATTGAAAAAAGAGTAGTGAGGAGTTAACTCAGGGAATCAATGGTAATGCGCCAGTTTGGTGATGATACCAAGGCAAGGTCGAATTAGCATGTTGATAATCCCAATGTTGCATTGTGATAAAACCAATGCATCATCTAAACTCAACTCAACTAGTCAAACTAAAGTGTCAACTGAAAGAGAATATTCTCCAGGTGGAATATTCCCCCCTAAAATATAGGAGACTGGATAATGTCTAATTATGACTAATAAACAAGGAAAAACCTTAGGAAAAAGAAATCCTAGGTGTGTGTGAAGTAACTCCAACACCCCCCCGGAACATCACTATGGTGAAAATAAAGATTGGGTCCCAGCAACGAGGCCATGTTAGGTACCCAAGTAAAAAAGATACACTGAAAATAAAGTGAGGAAAGAGGGAAAACCTCATGGGAAACCCCCCCCCTCAAGGTACAATGTATGTAAAAAGAAGAACTACAGTTTGTTAGGCAACTGTGTCCTTCTCTCCAAGACGACTTCGCAGAGAATGTAACTTCTGCTTAGTGAAGGTCTTGGTGAATATGTCTGTCGTCTATTCTGCTGAAGGAAAGAAATGTAAGTCGATGATCCCATCGTGTACTAAGTCCCGGATGTAGTGCATGTGGATATCTATGTGCTTCGTCCACTGCCTTTGAACTGGATCTCTATAGAACTTCGGAGTGCTCTGGTTGTCACACCAGATGACGATCGACCGATGAAACTGAATTCCCAACTCAATGAGAAAATGTTGTAGCCACATAGCCTGAATGGTTATGTTAACTACCCCTCTGTACTCTGCCTCGGCTGAAGATAGAGAAATGGAAACTTGCTTCTTGCTCGACCAACAGATAGGCCCAGAACCAAGACTGAGTGAGTAACGAGATGTGGACTTGCGATCAATGTTATCGCCAACCCAGTCGAAATCAGTAAAACCGATGAGATATAATGTAGAGTCTGGTGCATAATGAATCCCAAAGGTGATGGTTCCCTGTACGTATTGAAGGATACGCTTTGCAGCCTTCCAATGTAGCTCATGCGGCTCCTGTATGAACCTGGAAACTGCGCCAACTGCATATGAGAGGTCTGGTCTGGAGTGTGTGAGATACAATAAACTCCCCACTAGCTATTTGTACAGTGTGTTGTCAACCCGTGGAGTCTCCTCGCCATCCTCAAGTTTGACTCCTAATAGGAAAGGAGTCGGAGCAGACTTGCAGTCTGTCATGTGAAATCTCTCAAGGAGATCTCGTGCATACTTGGCCTGAGACAGTTTGATTCCTAATGCATCTGGACTGATCTCGAGTCCAAGGAAGAAGTGTATTAGACCTATGTCCATCATCAAAAACCTGTCATGTAGAATCCTCTTGATTGCAGCAATCGATGAAGTCGAGCACCCGGTGATCAACAAATCATCAACATACAAAACTAAAAGTAGAAGTGAATTATCCGTCCTGAGCATGTATACATTTGGGTTTGATTTACAACGTACAAATTTCTATGACAACAGGTAGGAATCGATCTTGGCATACCATGCCCTCAGAGCCTGATTGAGGCCATAAAGTGAGTTCTTTAGTCGAAAGACCAAAGATGAGTTCTACATAAATCCATGGGGCTGCTCCATGTATATCTCCTTAGAGATATCACCATGAAGAAATGCATTCTTCATGTCCATTTGATGCACTTCCCATCCCTTGGCTACCACGATGGCAAGTGTCAATCACATGGAATCCATCTTTGCTATTGGAGCAAAGGTCTCATCATAGTCAATACCATGAACCTATTGAAAGCCTTTGGCGACAAGCCTGGCTTTATATCTGCTGATCTCTCCATCCGCTACGCTCTTGGTCCTATAGACCCATCTATATCTGACAAGTTTCCTCCCAGAAGGAAGGGGAATCAAATCCCAAGTTTGGTTCTTGATGAGGGAGTTGAACTCCCCTTGCATGGCGGATTCCCAAAAGGGATTTCCAACAACCTCACCATAAGACTTTGGATTTGAAGACTGAACCAAGAAAAGATGCCTGGAGGGCAATGGTTCAGTGGCAGTGAGTGCACCATGAGGCTCCTCGAAATCAGATCGATTCCTCCTAGTATCGGCTGGATCACCAACGAGATCCCCTGCAACCTGAAGAGTAGTCTGTGCCCACTTGGGCATTTTCTTTGGCTCTGCAACTGCATCTGGATGCTCTGACTCTGTATCAGACTATACTGACTTTGAATTTGAATCATTTGAGTCCTCTGAATCAGAACTCTCGTCTGAAGAAGAGTTGGCATGTGCATTCTCATCATCTTGGACAGGTGGAAGAGTGAAGGTGTCTGCATGCGGCTGCTGAGGTACATGCGAGACACTTTCCTTGAATTGGACACTACGCTCAATGATGAGTCAGTCTAAGGAAAGATCAATAAGCCGATATCCCTTCACACCGTTGGGGTATCCAACAAAAATGTACTCAGTGCTATGTGGATCAAGTGCCTTCCTCTTTTTAGAGGGAATCCGGGCCCATGCACGTGAACCAAAAATGCGAAAGTGGGCCACTTCTGGTTTGAGGCCGCTCCAAGCCTCATAGGGGGTCTTATCCTTGAAAAATCTATGAGGAGATATTTTTTTGATGTATGTTGCACAATTAAGTTCTTCGGCCCATAGTCTCTGTGGTAGTGACTTTGCATGCAGCATGCAAGATGCCATCTCCTTTAGAGATATGTTTTTCCACTCAACAACTTCGTTTTGTTGTGGAGTATAGGGAACTGTGTGCTGCAACTGGATCCCTACCTCATGGAAAAGATTATGGATCTCATGATTTACATACTCTCCCCCGTTATCAGTTCGGAGAACTTTGATCTTCTTTCTAGACTGTGTCTCAACCAAGGCTTTGAAATCTTTGAGGTGTTGAAAGACCTTGGATTTTTGCCTGAGAAAGTAGATCCATGTAAAACGTGAGAAATCATCAACAAAAATGAGAACAAACCTCTCTTTGCTAATGGATGGATGCGTAAAAGGACCCTTAAGGTCACTGTGGATCAGATCTAAAGGCGCAGAAGCTCGTTGAGACTTTCCTTCGTCGAATTTCTCTTGAGGGTGTTTTCCGAGAACACATCCCTCACATACTCCCTTGGAGAAATGGATGTTTGGTAGAACATCAACTAACCTGTGCTTGCTAAGCTATTGCATGTATCTGAAATTCAAATGTCCAAACCTTTCATGCCATATCCTACTACTTTAATTAGCATGAGTAAGCAGTAAAGAAGAATCAGGTTCAATGAATTCAGAGAATGTATACAATCTATAATGATGATTTACCTCACCGGTTGCAACATTGGAGTTGGTTTGCATGTCGTAGATTTCCACGGAATTTGGTGTGAAGATGACTTTCTTTCTGGTGTCGGAATTCGTCATCTCATACACAGAGAGAAGGTTGACATAAAGTTTGGGAACGTGCAACACATTCTCGAAGCTTCCATTGGTGAGTTCAATCCTTCCTTTCCCAGTGACTTCAACAGAAGAGTTGTCACCCATCAGAATAGGAGGACCTTTGCATGCATCCAATGAAGAATAAATTTCTTCTAAGGAAACCATGTGATGTGATGCTCCTGAATCTATTGTCCAAGCATTGGGAGAGGAGTTGATTGTAATCAAGGCATGACTAGAATTGCCTTTCTTGGAATTCAGATCTTCTGCCTTCTTCTTCTTTGCACCCTCAGGGATGCGATCTCCAAGGTTGTTTTGCTGAAGTATTTGAGACATCAGATCTATTTGTTTTTTCATGCATGCATATTCCGGATGGAATCCTTTGTGACAGTACATGCATTTCTCTCATTTTCTTCCCTTTTCTCCCTTGGATCTGGAGGCATTGATGAAGGGTTTTGTGTACCCTTCCTTCTTCAGATGTGCATGAGATTTCTGTTTATCTTTATCTTTAGATTTCTGATATTTGTGGCTGCCATCATGCACAGTGAGTGCATGCGCCCTTGGGCCTTTGATTGTGCCCATGTTGATGAGCTTGGTTGCTCTTGTGTCAAAGATTCGATAAATTCCTCAAGAGAAGGCATCTTCTAGGTGGCTCCAGAGGCGAATCTAACAGTATGGAATGTGGATACGAAAACAAAGAATTCAAGACCAGGCTTGGAGAGAATGGTGAGAACCATTTGTTTCTCCTCCTTCGATTTATAAACCCCGCAAGCTTTGAGTTGCGACAGTAAAACCTTGAATTTTGTAAAGAAATCTTGGATATTGTCGAAGCTTTTTGGATCCCATGTGAGCAGCTCTACCTCCAACATGTGTCCCCTCATATCATCCTATTTTCCAAAGATCCATTCCAAGGTGGTCCAGGCTTCATTGGGAGTCTTACAGGAAGATATGTGAAAAAGGAGATCGAGAGAAATAAGATTGCAAATTGTTTCGAGTGCCTCATCCATGCGATTTAAATACTTGGATTTTTCTATGGCTAATGTCGGTTCTGTATCTGTATTCAAGGTTAATCTGTACAACCCTCTGGTTCAGAGATGTATGGCTATTTTCTCCTTCCATGCAAAATAGTTGTAAGGTGTAAGAATGAATTCTTTTTGGAATTCCAGCTTTCTGTTGTCTTCAATCTTTTGTACCTGCAAAAAGTTTTGGTGTAGCTTTTGCTTAGGAGTTCGTCGGCTCTGATACCATGTAAATGTGTTGAACCTGCACAAAATAGATCTAGATAAACAATAATACACACATTTTCAGAGAGAATTGGAGAAAGAAGAAGAAGAAGAAGAGAAAGAATGAAAGAATTCTCATTAACAGTTATGAATAATGAATAGTTTACAAATGGTATACTTTGTATAGCTCAATGAGTGCACATTGGAGGTGAACCAATGCGCCATAGTGGTAGTCTAGAGTGATCTGGACATACACTAGTAGATACAGGAGTGAAATTACACCTACTCTAGTCTCTCACGCAGTTATGGGAGTGAAGTGCCACATAGTCTAGTCTCTCAAGCAGTTATGGGAGTGAACTGCCACCTAGTTGAGTTAACTAGTCAACTAGCCTTCAGTTAACTAACTGAACAAAGAGTAGTGAGGATTTAACTTAGGGAATCAATGGTAATGCGTCAGTTTGGTGATGATACCAAGGCAAGGTCGAATTAACATGGTGATGATTCCAATGTTGCATGGTGATAAAACCAATGCAACATCTAAACTCAACTCAACTAGTCAGACTGAAGTGTCAACTGAAAGAGAATATTCTCCAGGTGGAATATTCTCCCCTAAAATATAGGAGACTGGATAATGACTAATTATGACTAATAAACAAGGAAAAACCTTAGGAAAAAAAAATCCTAGGTGTGTGTGAAATAACTCCAACACAGACCTCTTGGTAAACTCAAGTTTGAAGTTTTTAGAAGCAAGTTAGGTGTTGTATAAAATCCATTTCTCCATTAAAGGGGGATGTTAGAATAATGTAGAAACTTCTAGAATGTATTGTAAAATTAGAATTTTGTTTCAAGTTTGTTTCACAAGAACACAGATTTAGTTTGTGGGTAGTTTGAGATCCACGCTTCTAGCAGTTTGATCTAATCCTTTATTGAGTTATAAATGTATTGGAATTCTCTCAATGAATTAAGTTTTCTGAGCACTGTCTCACTTGTGTGTGTTCTTCTTGTTTTGAGTTTAATTAAGTGAATCTAAGCTGGTTGTTATTCATTCAAAGTGTGTGTGTGTGTGTGTGTGTGTGTGTAGAGAGAGATATATATTTATCATTTTATTGTTTTTTTATTTGATCATTTTGATGTTTTATTATTATTTTAATTCGTTAATGAACATCTTCCCTATATATATATATATATATATATATGGAGCCCACATAATTTTATTTTTATTTTTTATTATCAATATTTTTATTTTATTATTAATATTTTAATGTTTTATTATTATTTTGATGCGCTAAGTTACATGAACATCTCCCCGATATTGGGCTCTAGAACGCCTCTAGTGCAATTAAGCTTCTTCTTAGTCCTAACTCATGCATGCACTTTTCATAAGGAATATAAAAAGAGTTACTGGTGAACTTGGGGATTTAATTGCCCAAGTAGGATTGTACCATTCCTCTTACTTATTCACACATGAGTGTTTGAGATGTTGGTGATATGAAACATTATTCTTAGCATCAACACATTTGACGACCATACTCGAAAAAATTCTCCAATTTATTTTATAATTCTCATTTTCTATTATTTGTTGTTGATTCATGACTATTATTTTCTCTCCTTTAATGACTATTCCTGCTCAAAATTTACCTAATCTCTTTTTTAACATCCTAACCTAACTAATATTCTAAAAAAACTCCAAATTTTAGCTTTAGACAATGTTGTTGCAAATAAACAATGTGCATAAAATCATATTGTGTCGCCTAGAGAATAGAAATTAGTGCATATAATATTAAATGAAAGCTCTCCCCTTCTCCAACGAGTTGATTTATTAGTTCAATAGTTATTTTGTTCATTTATATGACAATTTCATCACCAACTTAATTTTCTCGTTGATTTTGTAGATCAATCAAATTTGTTCTCTCCCTTTTTAATCATCTCTTAAAATATTTCTAATCTCATGAACAATTAGAAAACTCACGGAATGTTATCTTTTGTGATATTGATATCAAATAAAGAAGAAATCGATTAGAAAGACAAAAGTTTCAACTTCCACTCAGACTTTCGAATTTATCATCTTAGTTTACGTGTACACCTCCTCGATGTAAGAATGGGGCAAATTCATATGGATCCTAGTGTCTATTCCTCCAACAAACCCTGAGTCTAATTGGCTTCCACATGTTATGCATGCAGTAACAACTATGACAAATGGAAATGAACGCACAATTAATACAAGATTATGTCACGATCATACTTGATTATGATTAAGATAATGTCCCATTATGCCACGCCAAAGTTGATTGGATTTTGTGCAAGAACATGTGATCTATCAAATCTATTAGGGTGAGTGGACTTCATTTCCAAACATTGCTATAGTCCTCTTTTAATGCTTGTTCTAATCTCTCATGGTTAGTCGACGTGATTCTGCCACGTGATGTCGAATTGTATGTAAAGTTGTTCAAAACATTTTGCAAAGATGTCGACCTTCACAATGCAATAAATTCTTGTCGAATAAGTTGTAAGCAAGCTAGAATAGATGTACTTGATATTTAGTTTTCTCGGTTTCTTATAGGTTTGGCTAGTGGGGAGATAATTGTTTCTCCATCGTTTCTCCCTTTTTTTTTTCATAAATTGGGTGGGAACGATGGTCGATCTGATTTCTCGAAGCGGTAGTGATTGGAAAAATAGATTGTATAAAGTGGAGAGAGGAATCATTGATATAACAAAAACTTGCCCACTCTTGGAGCAGAGATATATCTACAAGACTTGAAATGTTGCTCTCAGCAAATATCTGGGATATTGGAAAATTGTAAGTGGAGAGTTTGAGATATTGGAAAATTTCAAAGAAACTTGATGTTTGAGGTCTTAAATCATGTCCATTCGATCATCGAATCTAGGTAGACATTGGTGGCCACCCATCTATTCCACTGGATCAAAGCTCAGTTTTTCATTTTGGTAGTTTTTCTACACTTTTCGGGTCCTGAACTTCCGGGGACATTTTGAGGCCTTAAACAACGTTTTTTGGGCACATCAGTGCCCAAATGTTAGCTAGAGGCATCGTCTAGGTCGAGCATAATGTTTACTCTTCCACTAGACCTTTCTGACGAGGTATGGAGTGCCCCAAATGGAGATCGTATGCAAACGTTACACCTTTGAAAAGTTGACATATCAACTACCCCCATCGGGGCCCACAAACCTTTTGACATTTCATCTCACAGAGTTAGGGTTTTGGATGTTTAAGGTTTTCTCAATTATGCTTTATGTTAAAAAGACCTTTGGAGCCTCATTGTAATCAACTTCTCGCGAATGAGCGTAACTGACACATCTCTTCTCAGAGATAAGTTACCACCATTATAGCTAGCTTGTGTGCTATTGCATTTTACAATATTTTGTATTTTCAGACAGTCAGTAATAGAATATGAGTTTCACTGTATTACTGTGCTCCATTCCATATATCTGAGTATTTCCTTGTTATATCTCTGTTATATTTCTTCCTTCATATTGTTCTCAAAATAATCCAGATCACTAGTATCAGAGCAGTCTGCTCCTTGTCATTCTTAGTGCATGTCCTCGTCGAGCTCAAGGTATAGAGAGTTAGGTCTCGAGCTTGTTTATCTTGAAGAAAACCTCTCTCACATGCCCAAGCAACCTCGAGATCCTTTCAAACTGTTGCTCAAGGAAGCCCTCGCGTGACAGAGGAACAAGATGATGGACAATTTCACCCAGATTCTTCGGCGGCTACCAACAACAATGGAAGAACCTTCAACCAACAGTCACTTTGGAGGTGTGAAGCCCTTCAATGTACAAGTTAACTTCGATATTCCTTTATTTGAAGGCCAGATAGATACTGACGCTTTGGAAAAATGGTTAAGTCTGCTAGAGGGTTATTTCTCTATCCAAAAATTTTCCAACAGTGAAAAAATCACCTTCGCTCTCCTTAAGGCCTTTCCCCATGTCGTATATTGGTGGGAGACTTAGTGTGAGAAACATGCCGAGGAAGAGTCTGCAATTTTTGGGCTAGAACCCACTTGGGTGGATTTTGTTGATGCCCTCAAGGAGCAATATTACCTTGTTGGAAAATATGATGAATAGTACACGATATGGACCACACTGTGCCAAGAGAGGGGCCAAACAGTGGCGAACTTGCAAAATACCTTCCATACCTTGCACACCAAGATGGGTACCAAAGAATTCAAGATACATCTGGTCCTAAAATACCATGGGGCTCTACAAAGGTACATCCAAACTGAAATGGAGTTTCCAGACATCCCATCATTGAGAGCCACTTATTAGTATGCTGCCAAAATCGAGTAGAAATTTAAGCAGTAGAAAAAGAAGGAGTTTTGGTCTACAAATCCACAGTAACCAAAGTATGGTAAGGGTGTGTTGGAAATTTGGTTTTCATTGATGTCAATCTTGATAAATAGGTGAAGTATCATTGATTGATTGGTTTGAGAAGCATTGTCAATATTGGACATATTGTTATGAAGGTGACTTGAATGTCAAGCATTGTCAATATTGGACATAATGTTATGGGGGTTGGACATAATGTTATGAAGGTGACTCGAATGTCAAGCATTGTCAATATTGGACATAATGTTATGAAGGTGACTTGAATGTCAAGCATTGTCAATATTGGACATAATGTTATGAAGGTAACTTGAATATTGGTAGAAATATAATATTGATTAATATATTCTATGAACTTGATACACTCATCCTATATTGTATAAGGTTGAGATTGTGTCATTAACATCATGCACAAAAGAAAAAACTTGAAGAAATTGTCCAGATAAAAAGGGTAAATGGATAATCCAATATGGATCCATACAAATCACAAATAAAGAAGTCAATAAGACATGGTTCATTAAAAGTGATTCAAAAAATATCAATTGAAGAAGAGTCCAAAGATGAGACAAAATGTCAATGGTGGATGTTTGGTGAGGAAGCATTGACACCATCAAGCCACAAGTCGAGTTGATTCAAATAAAATAAGCTCGACTATATGGAAGTCGATCGACTACAAGCCTGCAGATTGATGGAAGTTGGAGAAGACAAGTCGATTGATTTCAAGACAAGTCGAAGACAAGTCAAGCAAATGAAGGTTGAATTCAAAATAAAATTGAGTCGGTAAATACAAGTTGACCAAAGCAAGTTGAGACAAACAAAGTCGAATTTCTCAACTCTGTTTTCTTCTAAGTCGAGTCAGTCCATGAAAGAAGTAACCTAAAGTTTGAAGTTGAAGCAAACTTAAATAGAAGTTGGGTCGAGGATGAAGCAAGATGGGTCAACTAGAATTGAAATACTCAAGTCAAAATTTCTCCTAGTTGAGTCGACCAAAAAGATGTTTTTCGGTCGAATGAGGAAGCAAATACGAAAAAAAGGTGAGACCAAGTCAAATCTTTAGTGACTAACAAATGAGAGGGAACCGATTTTAATATAACTGTTAGTCCCTAAAGTTGCACTCGACTGCTGAGAGGGCAAGCTAGGGCATCATTCGTTTATTGCAAAGTATTTTTAAGGTTTTATGATTTGGTTTATTGTAAAGTGGTTGAAAACTGGGTCAAGATTACAGCATGGCATGAAAATCAAGATTAAAACATTGCATATCCCATTGGCTGAATAATAGGTAGGTACATAGATGGAGTAAACCAATTCAAGAAAAAGGAAAGTGAAATCTTCAATTTGTCAATTTCACAAATTTTAGTTTCAATATATTATAAAGAAACAGGCGTATCAGCTTGAAATCATTACTTGAAAAATTATCTCTACAACAAAATCTTCACTATATAAATTAACATTCAAGAACCAAAAGAATTGCAATTTGAATAATAAATTCAAGCATGAAAAATGAAATAACATAGTAGAAAAAATAAGGTCTAACCATCCATGTGCCTTTGCTATTAAGTGTCAATTGAACATACATGCCTTTTACAATAATCTCCACAAAAAGTTTCTCTAGATCTCCAAATTTTCGACCCCCCCCCCCCCTTCTTCCTCTCATTCTACAGAGTTTATATAGAAACAATACATAATAATCAAGATACAAAAGAAATGGATCTGAAAACCTCCTCATCTATGCTTATTTTCTTGTTTCAAATAATCAAGGAGAAGATCCAATCTGATTTCCAATTCGAATTGATGAGGTGGCTTGTCAGCTGCTGTCCATGAGATTTTTCAGGAAAACAAATCTGGTAAATTCCTGAAAAATAGGGTCCAACAATCAATTCGTATCTCTTAAATGGTGATAGATGTGTAAAACTTGAGAGAGGTTTTTGTGAAGGGGCATGTTCCCAACAAAAACCTCTTTTGGTTTCATCAAATTCATCTCCAACTGTTCTGCAACCTCTCTTGAAGAAGAAGACTAAAACAGGAAAAAATAACAGAGTATTTCCTGTAGCTTATCAGAGAATTATCCCTCAAAGATCAATTCAAATATCTTAAATGGTGATAGATGTGTAAAAAAAGAGAGAGGTTTTTGTGAAGGGGCATGTTCCCAACAAAAATGTCTTTTGGTTTCATCAACTTCCTCTCCAGTTGTTCTGTAACATATTTTGAAGATAAAGACTAAAACAGGAAAAAATAACAGAGTATTTCCTATAGCTTATCAGAAAATTAGCCTTCAAAGATCAATTTGAATATCTTAAATGGTCATATATGTGTAACAACTAAAAGAGGTTTTTGTGAAGGGTCCTATTCCCAACAAAAACCTCTTTTGGTTTCAACAAATTCATCTCCAGTTGTTCTGCAACCCCTCTTGAAGAAAAAGACTAAAACAAGTAAAAATAACAGAGAATTTCCTGTAGCTTTTCTGGTTCTTCTTTTAATGATTCTTTGCATCTAATGGTACTTCTGCCAATTCTGAAATAGTGTTTCCATCATTTCTATGTTTCCCTGTGTAGCCATGAGCCTTTGAACCTTCACAAGGTATATCATAGTTGACAAATTTTTCTTCTATGTTTGAACCATTAGTTACTTTTGGTTCCATTTCAATCTCTGTTTTCTTGCAATCTTCAGAAGGTGCAGTTTCATTCAAGTTTAAGGCAACACTAGGTTCCTTGGCTTTAACCTGGTATTTTGAGATTAATTCTGAGCTATGTTCTTCCTCGGAACTTGATGAATCTAAATCTCCAGGTACATCTGGTAAGTAATCCGAGTCTACCAAGTAATCCTATTTTTCTTCAGGGAATTCACTGATGCCTTCAGCCATCTTTTTATCTTTTGCTAATCTAGTTGAAGCTCTCGTTACAGGGCCTATAGGTGGTGTAAGTATTCCCTTACCTTTGATTGCAACACTCCTTTTGCTGGTCGATGGCATTTCAGACTTGACTGTAGTTTGAGCAGCGAGGTCATTATCTGACTCTGTTTCTCCTTTAACATCTTCTTCAGGAAGCATTTCAATTTCGAGCTTCCATCTAGGTCTCTTACTTATGATTTTCTTAGTTACCTTGATATCAGAAGACTCATATTTCACAGGAATTTCATTAGAAATATCTAGGCTCTGAGTAATGGTCTTCTTCCTTCTGCCCTTTTTCTGCTTATTGGATTGAGTGATAGGATTGCACCAGCCAGTTCCAGGGATTTTGTAATTTTTTTAGGGTAGACATTACTAGGGTTTTGATAAGGACTTGATGGAACAAACTGCCTTTAGAATTATTGGAGATTGACTGTACTTTCTTGGACATTTTTGTCAAACCTTTAAGCAAAAAATAAGGAAGATTTAAAGGGTAATCACTGTTTAGTTAAACCCGATTTTGCAACTGTCGTCTTTGGATTCCAAACTCACTACTTGCAATTGTTAGTGTATCCAGCTGCTTTGAATGGATATTTGAATTTCTCCCTGCAAGCCTGAATTAAACCAAATTCGAACAGGTAACATATAATGATCATCAAGCAACAGGTGATTTTGAAATGAACCCTGCATGCGTGCATAACAATTATATTCTGAAACTTTTGGATTTGGAAATGATTGCTAAGCTTTCGTGGGAGCACACGAACTCTCAATTCATGAATCGTGTCATCATAACTAAATCGGGATAACAGGCGCAAGTTATGGCATGATTATTTGGCGCTACGGGAATAGGCTTATTCCTGTAGCGCGTTTGACAACTTGAAATTTTGAAATTCAAACGACATAAAATGAGACACTTCAATTTTAAACAATGTTTTTCAAAATCAAACTTGAATAAACTATTCAAAAACTGAAATGCAAACCATAAGACACTAAAAACAAAGAACAAAATCAACTGGAAATAGAAATTGAAGTGTAGGTAAGAAGGGTTTAGAATAAGGTTTTCTTACTAAACCAAGACAAAATTAGAGACTAACAATAACCATCAAGTAAAATGTTTACAACTTGAGTTTAAATAATCACCAAAAAAGGGGATATGTGGAGGTCGATTTATACATTCATGAAAAGGTAATATGTACTGAAGTCAATCTGGAATCCAATGACGAAAGGGAAATCTAGGCAATTTTCCTTCAACGAACCGCCTGTACCAGCCACTTCACACACTTTCTCGATAAATTTTCCACGTGTTGGTTAATTGAACATGTTCTACAAAAAAATCACGTCATATAATTTTAAAATTCGTTTCCATCACTCCATAATCCTCATATCAAAACCATTGCCTAAATTGGTGTACGGAAATTAATTAATAAAAGTAACCATTTGTGTTAATTAAATGAAGGGGCACAATGTTTTGGCACCCTTCGGAGGACTATATAAGTAAATGAATATGAAGGGAAGAAAGTGTCTTGGTGAATATATATATATATATATATATATATATATAATGGATTGAATGAAAGTTCATTCTATCAGGTTGGTACCTGTTTAGAAGATGAGTCTTGTTATGAGGGTTGGATTCCTCATTTCTCAGTTGGATCTAAGAACTACAAGTTGGGTCTTGTTTCAGAGATTTGTCCCTCTCATATTCAAATGAAGTTGAAAATATTAAAGGATTGATTTTATATGTATTCATACAAGTTAAATAAATAAAAGAATGATATTTTATTTAATTCATACAGTTTGTGCTATACATGTTTATGAATAATTAATTGAACTACATATATCTTATTCAGTTGATTTAGTTAATCTATGAAAGAGTGAAAAGTAGCCAAAAGTTACAGACATTGATTAACACCCCCCCCCCCTCTCAGTGTCAGTGTGTGTTCCAACAATTTTTATTAGAGAAGGTTCTTTCACTACAGTTTAACCACTCAATCATTATGAAGAGAACAATTGGTATCAGTGTGGGTGCCTTCAACACAATTTAAACACTGGAAGGTAGATTCTGGGGAAATGGGTGGACAAATGGATCTCTCCACAAATGAAGCTCCCTTATTTGATGGAACAAACTACTCTTCATGGAGGGAAATAATGAAATGGTATCTGAAGTCAATAAGATCTAGTGTTTGGGACTCAGTAGTATCTAAACCTTACTACTCAACTACCTCAAAGAACAAATCCAAAACTACAAAAGAAACAACGAAAAATAATTCAATAACATTAAAGGAAATCCAAAATGGATTATTAGACCAAGTCAAAGAAAATATGGGACACTACACCTCTGCTAAAGTACTATGGCTCCAACTAGAGAATTCTTATCAAAATAAATAACAAAACAAAGAAATGGAGAATTGCAATAAGTTTATAGAAAAAAAACAAAGAAACAAAGAAATCGAATCAGATTATAGAAAAAAAACTTAGAAATGGATAAATCCAATCAGATTGAAGAACAAAATACAGATAAAGAGAATTCAAATCAGAATAAAGAAAAAAACATAGAAGAAAACAATTCCATCAAAGCATTGATGCAAACCCCAATCATCAACAGAGAAGACTAGTACATCAAGGAATTGATGTATACCTCAGTATTCACTAAAGAAAAACTATTAGATTTTAAGATTGATGTTGTAGCTACATTTGAAGTGATTAGTATGGAACCAGGAAATGGTCTATATATTGAAGTTACTAAGGATGTTCTTGACTAGATTGAATGCATAGTTATGTGCACTTTAGAAGAGTTGGAGAAACTTCAAAAGAAATATATGTTTCTACTACAACTTAGATTAATATAACAACCATGAAGAGAAAGAACAAAAGACTCTGCTAGAATACAAAGAAGAAGAGATCAATGTATTAAATACTGTAGTTTTTGATCTAACAAAAGAAATGAACAAGTTGAAGGCATATGAAAAACTTAATAAATGCACAAAATAATTAGAAGAAATAAAATAAATGGTCAACAGTCTAAAGACTCAACTTGAAGAAACTAAGGAAAGTGAAGAAACCCTGAAGAGCTAGTTGACTAAAAAGGAAGAATCATGCCACACGCTGGAATTGGAAGTCATCAACCTCAAAAGGATTAAGCTAGAAAATAAGGAAGAAATCAAAAGATTGAAGATTGAAGTTGTTGATGTAACAAAATAAATAGAAGAGTTGAAGACATATGAAAAAACCAATAAAATCACAAAAGTATTGGATGAGACAGAAGAAATAGTCATCAGTCTAAAGACTCAACTTGAAGAAGCTAAGGAAATAGAAGAAGACTTGAAGATCCAATTGACTAAAATGGAAGAAACATGTCAGATGTTGGAATTGGAAGTTATCAACCTCAAAAAGAAGAATGAAAATACAAAAACAACTGTCAAATTCCATAACAACTCAACCATCCTGGATAAGATTTGGAACAGTCAAAGACCAACCAATGAAAAAATTGGTCTTGGGTACAATAAGGAAGAAGATGGTGGCAAGTTGAACACCATTCACAAACATGAGAAAGGATTATCCTCCTCAAAAGGAAAAAGTGCAATCACAAACCAAATACAAACCATGAACTTTGTTAAAGGAGGAAGCTATAAAAGTCAAAAACAAGAAAGATATCAAAAGGAATACTTCTCATGTCACAACAAACTCGTGTATGGAAACACCTTAAATGGTTATTGCTGTTCTTGTAAAACTTTGGTCACAAAACATTGGAATGCAAGAGTCCTGAAAAGAAAAATTCAAGAAGGTCCAATAACTTAATGAGATGTTGGAGATGCAATTATGTCGGGCACACAACAAAGTTTTTTCATACCATGAGATGCTACAATTGTGATAAGTTTGGGCAAAAACCCTAAGACCGCAGGAAATAAAGAAGACAACCCATGAAACATAATCCATACAAGTCAGGAAGGAAATATAATGAAATTTGGAAGAAAATGAGAGAGGATAAATCTCAAAGGACAAATGTAAAAAATAAACATTCATCAAACAAAGTGTCTTATGGAAAGATACACAGAAGAAAATATGAAGCAGGAAGTAAGAAAGATCATGAAGATCTTGCAGCTAAAAAGGAAGAAATTGATAACAATAAACTGATGGATGAAACTCCTAATAAGGAATTTGAAATTCAGAGGTTTGCATATGAAGAGGAACAAGCTCAAGGAAGAAGATGAATAAGATTATGGTGCACAAAACAATGGTGATGATGATGAACTCTCAAAATCAAATCAGTTTGTAGAATAGTGTGATGAATACAAACAAAGTCCAAAATAAATGGGACAAAGATAGGGGGAGCATCACCACAGGAGGAGAATCACCTTAGGGGGAGAAGAGAAATGTTCCCTTTGTCATTGTTGGAAAAGTGGGAGAGATAAAGAGTAAAACAAAGTCATCTCAAAGGACTCAAAATACATAATACATTTCACAAGGGAAGTAATATTGTTTTACTAAGGTTTTCATCAATAACAAAGGGGGAGATTTTTGGAAATTTGGTTGCCATTGATGTCAATATTGATAAATAGTTGAAGTATCATTGATTGATTGGTTTGAGAAGCATTGTCAATATTGGACATATTGTTATGAAGGTGAATTGAATGTCAAGCATTGTCAATATTGGACATAATGTTATGAAGATTGGACATAATTTTATGAAGGTGACTTGAATGTCAAGCATTGTCAATATTGGACATAATGTTATGAAGGTTGGACATAATGTTATGAAGGTGACTTGAATGTCAAGCATTGTCAATATTGGACATAATGTTATGAAGATGACTTGAATATCAATAGAAAGATAATATTGAATAATATATTATATGAGCTTGATACACTCATCCTATATTGTATAAGGTTGAGATTATGTCATTAACATACGTGCACAAAAGAAGAAACTATGAAGAAACTGTCCAGATAAAAAGGGTAAATGAATAATCCAATATGGATCCATACAAATCACAAATAAATAAGTTAATAAGACATGGTTCATTAAAAGTGATTCATAAAATCTCAATTGAAGAAGGGTCCAGATATGAGACAAAATATCAATAGTGGATGTTTGGTGAGGAAGCATTGACAACATCAAGTCACAAGTGGAGTCGATTCAAACAACAATAAGGTCGACTATCTGGAATTCGATCGACTGCAAGTTTGCAGATTAACGAAAGTTGGATAAGAAAAGTTGATCAATTTCAAGATGAATCGAAGACAAGTCGACCAACTGAAGGTCGAAGTCAAAGGCAAATTGAGTCGGGAAATACAATTCAGCCAAAGCAAGTCAAGACAACCAATTCTACATGCACCATAATAGTCAAGCTATCAATGATTTTTGTTTAAAAATATACAAATATTGTATAGGCTATGAGACAATTTTGATACAATGATGCTAAACGATAAGGAGGTTAATGGTGGTATGACAAAGATTTCATTTGTTGCAACTACAATTTTGGAAGTGTTTCCATTACAAGTTAATATATACATGGCTATTGTTTTTCATAGTCAGTATATACCTATGAATGTAATTTTGTATCTACTTAATGAAATTATGATTTTTTCTGTGGAAAAAAAGAAGTCAAGACAACCAAAGTCGAATTTCTAAAGTCGGTTTTATTCCAAGTTGAGTCGGTCCAAGAAAGAAGCAACCTAACAGTCGAAGTCGAAGAAAACTTAAATAAAAGTTTGGTCGAGGCTCAAGCAAGATGGGTCAACTAGAATTGAAATACTCAAGTCAAAATTTCTACTAGTTGAGTTGACCAAAAAGATATTTGTCGGTTGAATGAGGAAGCAAATATGAAAGAGGGTGAGACCAAGTCAAATATTTAGTGACTAGCAGTTGAGAGGGAACCGATTTTAATATAACCATCAAGTAAATTTTTTACAAGTTGAGTTTAAATAATCACCAACAAAGGAGATATGCGGAGGTCGATTTAGACATTCACAAAAAGGTGATATGTACTGATGTCGATCTGGCATCCGACAACAAAAGAAAAATATGGCCAAGTTTCCCCCAAAGAACCGCCTATACCGGCCACCTCACACACTTTTTGGGGAAATTTAGAACATGTCGACTAATTGGGCATATTCTGCAAAAACCCCATGCTGTAAAATTTTAAAATTCGTTTCCATCACTCCATAATCTTCATATGAAAACCGTTGTCTAAATTGGTGTATGGAAATTAATTAATAAAAGTAACCATTTGTTTTAATTAAATGAAGGGGTGCAATGTTTCATTCCAAAAGGACACATTGTTTAAAAGTGACACCATTTGGAGTATATATAATTAAAGGAATATGAAGG
>ML785720.1:771843-799628 GCA_009831015.1 Picea engelmannii
TATATATATATATAATGGATTGAAAGAAAATTCATTCTATCAGGTAGGTGCTTTTTTACAAGTTGAGTCTTGTTATGAGGGTTGGATTCCTCACATCTTAGTTGGATCTGAGATCAACAATATGGTTCTTGTTATGAGGGTTGAATTCCTCATTTCTCAGTTGGATTTGAGAACAACAAGTCGGGTCTTGTATCAGAGAGTTGGATCTCTCATGTTCAGTTGAAGTTGAAATTATTAAATGATTGATTTTATATGTATTCATACAAGTTAAATAAATAAAAGAACGATATTTTATCTACTTCATACAGTTTTTTTTATACATGTTTATGAATAATTAATTGAACTACATATATCTTATTCAATTGATTTAGTTAATCTATGAAAGTGTGAAAAGTAGCAAAAAGTTCCATACATTGATTCACCCCCCCCCGCCCTCTCAGTGTCGATGTGTGTTCCAACAATTTGTATAAGAGCAGGTTCTTTCACTACAGTTTAACCACTCAATTGTTTTAAAGAGAACAATTGGTATAGAGTGGGTGCCTTTAGCACAATTTAAACACTGGAAGGTAGAATATGAAGAAATGAGTGGACAAAAGGCTCTCTCAACAAATGAAGCTCCCTTATTTGATAGAACATACTACTCTTCATAGAGGGAGATAATGAAATGGTATCTGAAGTCAAGAGGATTTGGTGTTTGGGACTCAATAGTATCTAAACCTTGGTACTCAACTACCTCAAGGAACAAATCCAAAACTGCAAAACAAGCAAAGAAAAATAATTCAATAGCATTAAAACAAATCTTGAATGGATTGTTAGAACAAGTCAAAGAAAAGATGGGACACTACACCTATGCTAAATTACTACAGATACATCTAGAGAATTATTATCAAAATAAAGAACAAAACAAAGAAATGGATAATTCCAATCAGTTTATAGAACAAAACAAAGAAACAGAGAAATCCAATAAGATTAAAGAACATAACTCAGAAATGGAGAAATCCAATCATATTGAAGAAAAAAATACAGATAAAGAGAATTCAAATCATAATAAAGAAGATAATTCCATCAAAAAATTGATGCAAACCCCAATCATCAACATATAAGACTACTACATTAAGGAATTGATGAATACCTCAGTATTCACTAAAAAAAAACTATTAGATTTTAAGACTGATGTTGTAGCTACATTTGAAGTGATTAGTATGGAACCATGAAATGGTCTATATATTGAATTTACTAAGGATGTTCTTGACCAACTTGAATACACAGTTATGTGCACTTTAGACTAGTTTGAGAAACTTCAAAAGAAAGATATGTTGCTACTACAAAAGTTAGATCAATCTAACAACCATGAAGAGAAAGAACAAAAGACTATGCTAGAATACAAAGAAGAATAGATAAATGGATTAAAGATTAAAGTTGTTGATCTTACAAAAGAAATGAACGAGTTTAAGGCATATGACAAACTCAATATATGCACAAAATAATTAGAAGAAACAAAATAAATGGTCAATAGTCTAAAGACTCAACTTGAAGAAGCTAAGGAAAGTGAAGAAACCCTGAAGAGTTGGTTGACTAAAAAGGAAGAATTGTGCCACACGTTGGAATTGGAAGTCATCAACCTCAAAATGATTCAGCTAGAAACTAAGGAAGAAATCAAAAGATTGAAGACTGAAGTTGTTGATGTAACAAAATAAATAGAAGTGTTGAAGACATATGACAAAACCAATAAATGCACAGAAGTATTAGATGAGACAGAAGAAATAGTAATTAGTCTAAAGACTCAACTTGAAGAAGCTAAGGAAATAGAAGAAGACTTGAAGATCCAATTGACTAAAAAGGAAGAAACATGTCACATGTTGGAATTGGAAGTTATCAACCTCAAAAGGAAGAATGAAAAGACAAAAGAAATTGTCAAATTCCATAATTGTTCAACCATCCTGGATAAGATCTGGAACAATCAAATACCAAACGATAACAAAACTGGTCTTGGGTAAAATAAGAAATAAGAATGTGGAAAGTGGAAGATTAGAAAGCATTCGTCAACCCACATCCATCAACGAAACACTATCAATGATCCATATATAAAATCATACTAAAATCCATCATATGTCACATATTCATAAATGAAATACTCAAACCAATACAATTCACTCCCTGACTCAATCCGGAGTCCAAGGAGGTCCATTGATGCCATTGACATCCACAATCCGTCAAGTGTCTTGCAAACTCAAGGAAACTTGTCAATAACATCTGTCAATACACATATAAAAAATAACATAAAATCATAATCCATCAACATCATCATAAGAATCCATAAGAGGAACAAATAACCATGTACTATATAACCATATCACTTGCACGCAAGTGTCCTCAAAGAATAAGTCAATAAAATGTGCTCGCAAGAGAGGGATGTTACATACACCCCAATGATCAATTTTTTTTATAATCTAACACATGATTAAAGAGTGCATCTTCAAAACTGATGGTAGTGGTTGATTGAGCCATTTCTTTGGTTTGATTGGTGAGGCTAAAATGATTCCATGGGGCACCTATAATCTACTTAGCCACAATCATTTATTTTTTTATCTTTCTCTTTCAATTGTAGTTGATAGGAAAGTAGGTGTGGCGCAGCCTGCCCCTCAGCGAGAATCCGCTCTCACCAGGACCTTCTGTACCATGGCCCGAAAGGTTGTAATACCTTTCAAATTTCGTATCGGGATTTCTTGTCACCCACAGGATACGCAGATGATCTCCCGGTAACTGTCTTAGGAAATCGGGTCTCGCGATGTCGCGAACCCTGCATGCACGTTTTCGTGCGACTCAAAACTCCGAACCCCGATCCCCGATGGTCAACGGTCAACGACTCAGTCCCGTCGGGGTTTTCCCTATCGGGAAATCGGCGAATGTGACGTCGCTTGTCACTGCCTTCTCCAAATCCCGAACTCCGATTTGACGACACCTGTATTTCACTAAACTTTGTGGTCCCCCTCGGCCACGTCACTTCAGGATTTCGGAGATCGCAAGCCCACGATGCAAGTTTTCCTGGGTGTCGAAAACCCCGAACGCCGAATCCCAACCTTCCAGGATCGCGTGCCACCTGTCCCGTGGAATCAACGATTCTGATCAAATCAGGGAATTGCGACTCATGATTTCAACAAGTCTGCGCCTCACCTTGTAAATAGCCGAATGCCGAACCCCGGTATGATGGGATCTTGCGCCACTTGTCCTCCTGACGATCGACGACTCTGATCAATTCGTGGAATCGCAACTCGCGATTCCAAAGAGTATGAAACTCTTGCTCTCACGAACCCTGATATGCCAATAAGCGATGGCTATGGGTTCTTCCTGTGCTCAAGGGTTAAATCCCTCGCAGCTCCTCCACGATCGAACGATCGACGGGGTTTCATGATCCTCCTCTGCGAATCTTAACCGTTGATTCTCCTTCTTGGAGATTCCTCTGCTCTAAAGCTTCTCTCAGTTCGAATCCCACCTGGGTCTATTCCCACAGTGTTCACACAGGAACTATCCCTCCTGAGCTTGATTCTCTGACTCCTCCAGAGACTTTTCGCGCACTCCAGGCACTCGAACTTCAACAGTTCCCAAAGTATTGAGTACTTCGGAATTCTATGCGCTCCAAGCCATAGGAATCCCTGTATTTCGACGCTCAAACTATCTACTGAGACTTCGACTCCAACCTGCACTTCTCCAGCACGGTTTCCTCAACCCAATTCAACTTCTGGGTGAACGAGAATGAAGGTTTAACTGCTGAGGCCCCTCAACGCACTCTATGCGGAGGAATTCAACTGCACTCTATGCAGGAATCTCTTGACTCAAACAGAGAAACAATTGAAACTCATTCCATTCTCTCTCACAGATTTCAATTCAACTATGAAACCACATACATAGCATATCAAATCAAATGCATGACATAAAACTAACATACATGAGCATAATATCAACACAGAGAAACAACACAAACCATGGAATTGAATCACAGACTCTCTTCTATTAATTCAATCTGTACATGGGTGTTCGGCACAAGTTCTATGCTCTGCTCCTCTTTTCTGGATGCAAGAATGAATGATTTGATAATGTTACAATGTACAAAGGAGGGTGCCTATATTCCGTTTTCCCTCTCGAGATCTGAAGCTATGAAATCTACAATAAATTCCTATCTAACAACATTAAAACTATTAAATGCCTTCCTATCTATTATACAATACAAGTGCGCTTCATTACATTAACTCTTTAATGCTTGGCGCAACCAAATCAAGGTGAAATTCAAAAACAAGTTTGTTGGCTTGTCTAGCTGTCTTTTCCTGCTCCACGCGTTGGCTCACTTGATGAGTGAGCGATGCTCCTGCATCATACTCCCCAGCTTGAAAGATTTCATGGGCTCCTGTCCATGAGCTCTTGTACAGTTTGCCCATGCTTTTGTATAACTGCCTCTGTTTCCCAGCTGGCATCCTCCACCGGGTGATTCTTCCATTTTACCAGGTATTCAAAATACTGTTTCCTTCTGGTCTTTCGCCCCACTCGCTTATCCAGTATGTACTCCATCTGTGGTGTCACTGCAACTGGTAACTGCTTCTGCCACTGGATCACTGGTTCTTCAGTTCCAGTGTCTGCTTCTCCAACTCTGTAGCGGTATAAATCTGAAACATTAAAAATCGGAGATATCCCGATGCCCTCTGGCAACTCAAGCTCATATGCGTTCTCGCCAAATTTCCTCAGGACTCTTCACGACCCGATCTTCTTCATCTTGAGCTTATTGTATGTTCCCCTCGGGAACCTTTCCTTCCTTAAATGCGCCAGAACCACGTCCCCAACTTCAAACTGAAGTTGTCTCTTTCGCTGATCGGCTCTGCGCTTATATTCCTGATTTGCATCCATCAGTCGCTGTTTCACCTTTGTGTGAATTTCTTCCATCGCTTCAGCGAATTCTTCAGCCCTCACGCTGCTAGTTTCAGCCTGTCCTGACTCCCTGAGCTCAGAAACTCCTCTCGGCTGTGTCCCATATAAAATTTGAAACGGACTTTGAAACAGACTCTTACCTGTACTCCGATTCACAGAATCGTTGTATGCAAATTCTGCCTGTGGCAATATCCGGTCCCAACTGCTGTGGTGTTCCATTACCAAGCCTCTCAACAGATCTCCCAGACTTCTGTTGACCACCTCGGTCTGCCCATCTGTCTGCGTATGGTAAGCTGAGCTAAATGCCAGATTAGTTCCCAGCTTTTTCCATAGCGTCCTCCAAAAATTACCTATGAATTTAGTATCCCTGTCTGAGACTATGCTTCTTGGCAACCCATGCAATCTAACAATCTCCTTAAAAAACAAGTTTATGATGTGGGTCGCATCGCTGGTCTTATGACACGGAATAAAATGTGCCATCTTCGAAAACCTATCCACCACCACAAATATGGAATCAACTCCTCGCTGTGTCTTCGGCAAACCCAACACAAAATCCATACTGATCGCCTCCCATGGTCTCTCAGGTATGGGTAATGGCTGATAGAAACCTGTGTTCTGTTTTCGGCCCTTTGAATGTTGACATATCCTGCACTTGTCAACAAACCTCTTTACATCTGCTCGCATGCCCGGCCAATAATATGATTCGCTCAGCTTGGTGAACGTTTTGTCATGTCCGAAATGACCTGCTAAGCCCCCACTGTGCTTTTCTCTCACCAAATTCTCCCTCATGGAGCAATTCGGTACGCATAGTTGATTGCCCTTGAAAAAAAATCCTTCCTGGATCATATGTTCCATCCATGGGCTCCGATCCCTGAGAACTGGGTTCTCGGTTGCTTCATAAGCTTCCCCAAAGTCTGCATCACCTGCATACATATCTTTTAAATTTTCAAAACCCAAGGTTTTGACTCTAAATTCCTGTAGCAATAAACATTTTCTGCTCAAAGCATCAGCTACTTTGTTAGCAGTCCCCAAAATGTGCTTGATGACAAATGTGAAATTCTGCATGTATTCCACCCACTTCACATGCTTTTGATTCAGCTTCTCCTGCTGACTTACAAACTGCAATGCATGGTTATCACTGTACAATACGAACTCCTTGGGTATCAAATAATGCCTCCACTTCTTCAATGCCTGTATGATGGCATAGAATTCTTTATCGTACATGGAGTATTTCAGCTTGGCATCATCCAGCTTCTCGCTGTAATATGCAACAGGTCTGTCATCCTGACTCAGGACCCCTCCAATAGCATACCCACTGGCATCACATTTCACCTGAAATGTCTTTTGAAAATCAGGCAACACCAGAATCGGTTGCTCTGTGATCTTCCGCTTCAACAGATTGAATCTTCTCTCAGCCTCTGCTGTCCAATGAAAATTTTTATGTCGCTTCTTCACCGTATCCATCATCGCAGCGCTAATTCCATTGAAATTCCGAATGATTTTTTTGTAGAAACTAGCCAAACCATGGAAACTCCTTACCTAGAAGATATTTCTCGGTGATGGCCAATTCCTAATCACCTCTACCTTCTCAGGATCCATCTTCAATTCATTTGTTGAGATTACAAAACCCAAATAGATGAGTTATGTCTGCATGAATGAGCACTTCTTCAAATTGATCAACAACTTTTCCTGCTATAGCCTTCTCATTACAATGGCCAAATGTCTCAGGTGTTCAACCTTTGTCTTACTGAATATCAGTATGTTGTCCAGATACATGACCACAAATTTGCCAATGAATTCCCTCAGGACTTCATTCATCAACCTCATAAAAGTGCTCGGCGCATTTGTCAAGCCAAACAGCATGACCAACCATTCGTACAAACCCTCGTTTGTCTTGAATGTCGTCTTCCATTCATCTCCTTCTCTCATCTGGATCTGGTGATATCCACTCTTCAAATCTATCTTTGAAAAGTAATTTGCCCCACTCAGGAAATCCATCAAGTCATCCATTCTCGGCAGTGGAAATCTGTACCTGATGGTGATTTTATTTATCGCTCTGGAGTCTGTACACATCCTCCAGCCTCCATCCTTCTTCGGACTTAGCATTGTCGGAACAACACATGGACTCAGACTCTCCCTCACCAGTCCTTTATCCAGCAGATCCTGTACCTGCCTTTTGACCTCCTCGTTCTCTTGAGGTGTCAACCTGTACGCTGCCTTATTCGGTAAGCTTGCCCTGGGTATGAGGTCAATGTGGTGACTCACACTCTGCATCGGTGGAAATGAACGAGGTAATTCATCCACGATGATATCTGCGAACTCTCCCAACAGTTCCTGAATCTCCTCTGGCAAGTCGTCCACTCTTGTGCTTGTCAGAATAATTCTCGTCTTCCTGACAACAAAGAACTGTGGATCTTCATTCTTGTCCATCTCTGTGAGAAGCTCCTTCCCACTCATGAGAAGTATGGTACTGTTCACTTCTGGTTTCACTTCCTTATCTTTTATCGGAAGCAATGTGTGTAGTTTCCCATCCTTCTCCAAGGTATAGGTGTTCATCCTCCCATCATGAACCACATTCCGGTCATACTGCCATGGTCTACCCAATAATACATGACAGACATCCATGGGAATGACATCACACAGAATTTTATCTCTATATTCACCCATTTTAAATTCAACCAAACATTGTTTCGTAACACATACCTGGTGTCCTTTCTGCAGCCATGACACTTTATATGGACTTGGGTGATTGGCTGTCTCCAGCTCCAATTTCCCCACCATCTCGGTCGAAACGAGATTATCGGTGCTTCCGCTATCCACTATGACCTTGCATTTCTAGCCCTTGGTCTTGCATGTGGTCCGGAACAGTCTGCATCTTTGCGCTGTGTCCTCCACCTCTTTCTCAGGTTTCAAGAGAAATTTGTGCACTGTCAGTGACTTCCCACTCCCAGTGTCTTCATCCTCCACATCACGCCTCTGCGCCTCTGCGACGTGAGATTTTCCTCTGTCCATTTTCCTGTCTGGACAATCCACGGCCTTGTGTCCGTCTTTTCCACACGTAAAGCATGTGATAACTCCTCCTCGGCCTCTTCCTCTACCTCGAGTGCGAGGAAATGCGTTGGCGTCAGCATAATCTCCTTGCTGATCAGTTTGTTGTCTCCTAGGCTCAGCATATTGTTGTCTCTGTTGTGAGGTTCCACCTCTTTCAACCTTACCCTGAGGTCTCTTCCAATCCTCCTTGGGATTTTGGGTTCGTTCTTGGGCAATTGTCTTGCCTCGGGGTTGGCTCCTGCCTCGCCCTCGCTGTCCCTGCTTGTGGCTCAGCTTCTCCTCTGCTTTTAGATCCATCTGGTACGCATCCTCAACTGTTCAGATGGTGACCATACTTAATTCATCCTGAATGTCATACCTCAGCCCATTCAGGTATCTCGCCACCTTTTCATCATCGCTCTCCCGATGACCTGCTCGAATGTTGAGTCTGTAGAACTCCTCGGTGTACTCCTTCACCGTCATCAGTTTCTGTCTCAGGTTTTGCATTTGCTTGAACAGAGTGATCTGGTAATCCCTCGGGATGAATTTCGCTTTCATCTTAGCGATCATCCGATCCCAGCTCTTGATTTTCTGTTTTCCTTTGCAGCGCTTGTCAGCCTGCAACTCATCCCACCACAAGGCTACATGTCCTTTCAACTTTGTAACTGCATGCCTTACTTTCTTGTCCTCTTCGATATCCTCATAAACAAAGTAGGTATCGAGTGCTCGGATCCAATCCAACAACTCTTTTTCATTTAGACTCCCCTCATAAACGGGAATGTCCATCTTAGTCTTTGAGCTCATCCTGGAGATGGCCCTAATCAACCTCTCTGTCGAGGCATCCTCTGCTGAGACTTCTTCGGCATCGTGTCTAGCTTCCTCTTTCACCTCGGAATCACTGAACTCTCCAGCGCCGATCCCACGCCTTTGGGTGGTCTCCATCTCTTCGAGTCTCTCCCTGAGATCTCATTTTTGTCGCTCCATCTCTGGGTTTCCTGCTGGCCTACCCCTTCTTCGAGCGTCCCTGTCTTCTTGATCAGGTGACTGCCTCTCCCTTCTGGGTGGCATGGTGTCTCTTTGCTACCGGAACAAAGAGAACTCTTAACCGACTCTGATACCACTTGGTGCAGCCTGCCCCTCAGCGAGCAACCGCTCTCACCAGGACCTTCTGTACCGTGGCCCGAAAGGTTGTAATACCTTTCAAATTCCGTATCGGGATTTCTTGTCACCCACAGGATACGCGGATGATCTCCCGGTAACTGTCTCGGGAAATCGGGTCTTGCGATGTCGCGAACCCTGCATGCACGTTTTCGTGTGACTCAAAACTCTGAACCCCGATCCCCGATGGTCAACGGTCAACGACTCAGTCCCGTCGGGGTTTTCCCTATCGGGAAATTGGCGAATGTGATGTCGCTTGTCACTTCCTTCTCCAAATCCCGAACTACAATTTGACGACACCTGTATTTCACTAAACTTTGTGGTCCCCCTCGGCCACATCACTTCGGGATTTCGTGGATCGCAAGCCCACGATGCAAGTTTTCCTGGGTGTCGAAAACCCCGAATGCCGAATCCCGACCTTCCGGGATCCCGTGCCACCTGTCCCGTGGAATCAATGATTCCGATCAAATCGGGGAATCGCGACTCGCGATTTCAACAAGTCTACGCCTCACCTTGTAAATAGCCAAATTCCGAACCCTGATATGATGGGATCTTGCGCCACTTGTCCTCCTGACGATCGACGGCTCTGATCAATTCAGGGAATCGCAACTCGCGATTCCAAAGAGTATGAAACTCTTGCTCTCATGAACCCTGATATGTCGATAAGCGATGGCTATGGGTTCTTCCTACGCTCAAGGGTTAAATCCCTCACATCTCCTCCACGATCGGACGATCGACGAGGTTTCGCGATCCTCCTCTGCGAATCTTAACCGTTGATTCTCCTTCTTGGAGATTCCTCTGCTCTAAAGCTTCTCTCAGTTTGAATCCCACCTGGGTCTATTCCCACAGTGTTCACACAGGAACTATCCCTCCTGAGCTTGATTCTCTGACTCCTCCAGAGACTTTTCGCGCACTCCAGGCGCTCGAACTTCAACAGTTCCCAAAGTATTGAGTACTTCGGAATTCTATGTGCTCCAAGCCATAGGAATCCCTATATTTCGGCGCTCAAACTATCTACTGAGACTTCGACTCCAACCTGCACTTCTCCAGCGTGGTTTCCTCAACCCAATTCAACTTCTGGGTGAACGAGAATGAAGGTTTAACTGCTAAGGCCCCTCAACGCACTCTATGCGGAGGAATTCAACTACACTCTATGCAGGAATCTCTTGACTCAAACAGAGAAACAATTGAAACTCATTCCATTCTCTCTCACAGATTTCAATTCAACTATGAAACCACATACATAGCATATCAAAGAAAATGCATGACAGAAAACTAACATACATGAGCATAATATCAACAAAGAGAAACAACACAAACCATGGAATTGAATCACATACTCTCTTCTATTAATTCAATCTGTACATGGGTGTTCGTCACAAGTTCTCTACTTTGCTCCTCTTTTCTGGATGCAAGAATGAATGATTTGATAATGTTACAATGTACAAAGGAGGGTGCCTATATTCCGTTTGCCCTCTCGAGATCTGAAGCTATCAAATCTACAATAAATTCCTATCTAACAACATTAAAACTATTAAATGTCTTCCTATCTATTATACAATACAAGTGCACTTCATTACATTAACTCTTTAATGCTTGGCGCAACCACATCAAGGTGAAATTCAAAAAGAAGTTTGCTGGCTTGTCTAGCTGTCTTTTCCTGCTCCACGCGCTGGCTCGCTTGATGAGTGAGCGATGCTCCTGCATCAAGGTGTCAAAGAGGCTAGTAATAATTTCATTGGTGGACTTGACAGATCTAGCAATGATGAATGTACTAGTGCATGGGTCATTGAACATCATGTCTACAATTGTATTGGTTTTATGCTCCCGTTGACCATGGTTGATGATAAAAGTGAGAAAATGGGTTGAATAAACATAAAGATCAAAAGGAGGTGTTGACAGGGTGAGATGCCCAATATCAACAATAGGGGTTATCCCCAGAAGAGAGGCTCAATTGGACCCTCGCCCATTTGGTGTAGGAAAACCCATCTAGATTATGGCTCGATAACCATTACCATTTAGGGTTTTATCAGCTGTGGCCTATTTCATTGCTTAGGATTTTCAAATGTAATAAATGGAAATGCATCTTAACAAATATGCTAATGCAAATATTGAGATATGAACTAATTAAAGAAGAAAATGCAAATATAATACAATAGAAATAAATGAAATCAGTAACAAGGAATTTATTCATCGTGCCAAAGATTACTAAATTTAATGAAACAAACAACCAATTAAAAATTTTCTACAACTAAAAATGTAGGTTATAGACCCATATCTCATCTAACCTATTTAAACAAATATAGGAGGCATATCACTGATTTAAGTAAATACAAGACAATAATATGAAAATAGTTCACTGATATTCTCGCATAAACCTTAGATTACAAAGAACAAAAAAAAAAAAAACCTGCAAACATAGTTGAACGTAACATTACCATACCCAAACAAGAAAAACTAGTGAACAAGTAAAAATCATAACAAATACTAATTGGTAATAATAGTCTAAAACAACAAGTTACTCTAAATTCAAAGTACAAAAAAATCCCATAACTACTATTTCTTGTTTTTATTACCAGTAGAATTTAAAGTTTTGATAAAAGACTATCCCATAATACTCCCTTTTGAATGATCTCTATCCCATAATATTCCCTTTTGAATAATCTCTTTTCAATAATTAATTAGGAATATCTTCAAAACCCTTTTGCAAAACCAATTGAGGATTTATACTTACAAAAGTGATATATTTAAAATATAGTCAAGTGTGTTTTCTTTTGAGATATGTTGGCTCCACATTATTTGTATCATGTCATGAGTAAATCCTTCATCGTGGTCTTCAATCCACCTTGATTACTTTATGCTGGATGACCACTTTGATTACTTTATGCTTGATGTCATCTAGATCTCTCATTATCTTCACTTTTGTATTTCATATCTCTCTATCTTCTACATATAAAATCCTTGTTAAATTTTTTTTTTTTTAATTTTTATATTATTTATTAATAATAATAATAATATGTGGAAATAATGAAGTGTTATTCATTTTATTGATATACTTAGATGATTATATGTTTCTTGGTAATACAATCAAAGTTAAATACCAATTCTAATTAGGCCATTAAGCATGTGAAATAATAAATTTGAGAAATTTTTTAATTGAGTATTAATAATTAAAATTTAATTTAATAAAAAATCCAAATCATTTGGGTTAATTTGATTTTTAAAAAAATCAAAATCATTTGGGTTTGAATTGACTATTAATAATCAAAATTTGATTTAATAAAAAATTCAAATAATTTAGGTTAATTTGATTTAATAAAATAAATAAAACATTTGGGTTTGAGCCACTTAAATAGATCAAATTCATGTTCCTTCATGTTATTATCTAATAAGGCATGTAATAATTTAATAATATAATAAGGCTTGTAATAATTTAACAATAAAAATATTTTAATACTCAATCTCCTAAAAAAATATGGGATTAGGTTTATTCATCATCACATGGGGAGTATGAAACAAAGGTAATAGTAATCTTCAAATAGCTCTATTTTTATTGATTTTACAAACATATTCATTCCACCAATTATAGTTTTCTAAATTTGACCAAGTAACTAAAAAATACAAACTTCCCAACCGAACTTTTTTGCGGTTGTTACTCATCCAGATCGGTCTAAAATGGGAGGTTACACAATGGATTATGGCATGTGTAACTAATGTCAACATGCCAGTATTGATTAATGGTTCCCCTATAAAAATTTTCAAGAGCTATCGAGGTTTGAGGCAGGGGTGTCCTCTTTCCCCCCTACTGTTCCTTTTGGTAGTCAAATGCCTTATAAGACAAATGGAAAATGTTGTGGAAGCATGTTCATTCAAAGACATTAAAGTTGATGTTGAGACTTTCATTTCTCATTTTTTTTTTGTCGACGATGTACTCAGTTTAGAAGACACAAGTTTCGAGGACTGGATGGCATTTCAATCTATTTTAACAAAATTCTATCGTGCTTCAAGTATGGAGGTTAACTGTCAAAAGTCGTGCTTCCTAGCTCAGAATATTGATCCAAATATAGAGGTAAAACTATGGTCTCCTTTTAATATCTAGTTTATGAGTATAGATGATGGTATGAAGTACCTTGGCTTCTTTATTAAGCCCAATAATTACAGAGTGGCTGATTGGAATTGGATGATTCAAAAAATTGAAAAGAGAATAGGGAATTGGTCCTTTTGTTGGCTCTCCTTAGGTGGTAGGCTCGTCTTAGCAAAATCAGTATTGCAAAGCCTCCCTGTGTATTGGATTAGTCTTGTTAAAATTCCATCCTCCATCCTGCATAGGATTCAACAACTCATTGCAAACTTCATTTGGAGAGGTGCTAGAAAATAAATCGGCTTCCACTTAGCCAAATGGCAAAAGATTGTTATGCCAAAGGAACATAGTGGATGGGGTATTCGTAATATTAATTGGTTTTCTTTGTCTTTAACTTCCAAGTCTTGTTGAAGGGGTATTTTCGGAGAAGGACTTTGGAATTCGGTGTTGAAAAAGAAATACCTCAAAGGAATCAACTTGACTTCTTGGATTCGAAAAAATGAAAGTAAATTCCCGGTTGCCTCTATCATTTGGAAGAATTTCATGAATTCTCTGCCTCTTATTAAAAGATGGTTGGCCTGGTCTGTATTTAGTGGTAAGAAGTTCATTCTTGGCATGGTTCCTTTCATTGGAGGTAATGCATTTTGTACTCCATCTGGCCCGTTAATCAAACATCTTAACAATGTGCATATTTTCACTTTAGCAGAGGCGACTTATCCTTGTGCATCAGGAAATAATCCTTGTTGGATTGATACCAATCAACTTAAGTCGTCGAGTGAGTTGGCTACAGAATGGGATAATTTCCTTATTATGTTGCAGAGCAGTGGTATCTCCTTTAATAATTCTAGTGATAAACTTGTTTGGTCTTGGAATAGGGCGAAGGGCTCTGTCACTTCTAAATTAGCTTATCAATCCATAATTTTTTCTAATATTCTGGAGGATAATAGATGGTGGTATAAGGATATTTGGAAACTTAATGTCCCAGGCAAAATTACTTGTTTCATTTGGCTATGTTTGCTAGACTGTATTCTTATAGGTGCTAACTATAGAAGACGGGGAGGGATCAGACCTTCAACATGCAGTCTATGCCTCAATGCTGAAGAGACGACCTCTCATCTATTCGTGCATTGTGTCGTTTCAAAATCTATTTGGAAAGATATACTTTTGTTCCTAAAGATTCTGGATGCTTGGGGAGATCATGTTTTAGAAGAAAATATTTTAGATTGGTTCATTAACTATCCTAAGTTGAGACATATTCCCTTTCTAGTGATATGGGGAATTTGGAAATATAGGAATACAATTTTATTTGAGAATTGGAATAGACAGAATTCAAAAATTGCCACAAAAATCCTACTTTCAATTCAAGAATTCCAAGGAGAATGTGAAATGGATAAGCTAGACTTCATACTCAGTCCAATATATTTTGATGATTCTCCTATTGGGTTCTTTGATGGTACTATTGATGGAGGAATTTGTGGTATTGATTTATTTCTTAAACTTAGCAATGATCATTTCTACAAAGCTCACTTTGCTGGTGGCAAAGGAAGCAATATGAAAGCATAAATATTGGGCCTATGGGGCCTTTTACACTTTGCAACTAGCTTATCTAGAAACAGGATGATGGTCGTTGGAGATTCGAAGGTGGTGATAGATTGGATAAAAGGGAAGGCAAACCTGAATCTACTTTATCTCAGTCCATGGAAAGATAAAATCTGGAGGTTAAGAGACAGTTTCGAAAGGCTCAAATTTATGCAAGTTCACAGAATCTTTAACTTTGTTGCTGATCAACTGTCCAAAAAGGCCTCGAACTATACTATTGGATGGTTGTATTTTGAAGAACATTTTCAAGGAGCAGTCATTCATGCAGATAGATATTTTTTGTTCAATTGACAGATTCACACTTTGGTCTTATAGAACTAGTTGTTAACTATATAGTGATGATATAAACTTTTACATTTTGTATATTGAAGCAATTATGTTTTGAAAGCAATAGTAACAGATAACGATATCCATTATCAATCTTTCAAGACATATAGTAACCCATATGTACAATATAAGCATCATATGTATTTTAAAAGTTTCATTTGATTTTGAATAGAAGTTTCATTTGATTCTGAATAGAATAGCAGTGAAACTGCTTTTTTCTGTGTAAAAAAACTCATATAAAAATACTCCCTAAAATACATTATAAACATTAACACCATGTTTAAAACTAACCATAAAAAAGTAACAACATATTTGATTATCGGAACAACTTTCAAGATCAAAGAAACTTTCGACTTAAACATTGGAAATCTGAATTCACTTTCCACTTTTATCTTGATCGGAAATCGGAGTTCACTTTCCCCTTTGTATCAGAGTGAGTTTGAACGTTCAACTAGTAAGAGATTATATTTACTCGATCAATGAAAGACACTTCCAAAACATTTGTGCACTCCGAGTTAAATTTGAATTTCACTTGCACTTAATTTAAA
The DNA here is from genome assembly GCA_009831015.1 of Picea engelmannii. Lineage (NCBI taxonomy): Eukaryota > Viridiplantae > Streptophyta > Pinopsida > Pinales > Pinaceae > Picea > Picea engelmannii. The sequence goes on from ML785720.1 coordinate 787,504, forward strand.
TTTTTTTCTAAAGAATAGTTCAAACCTACCTCTGATATATGAAGTCTGTAAGAGTAAAAATTGACTTTCATCGAAGCTCAAAGAAATGAGTAAAATTTGACTTTTTATCTGAGTCTATAGTAAACTTCTTACTCCGATGAAAGTGAAATGTTTTCTCCTATACGAATTTCAATTTCAAAACGCTTTTTTGAACTTTTGACTTAGATTTTATTCCATAGCGTAAAGATTAGGTAAATTGAAATGTATTATGAATGGTTTCTGTATTTGTATTTTTGTTTTCATAATTTCTAAACTTAAGTGGGAAAAGTTCTCGGATGAAGAATTTTAATTAGCCAAAGTTCAAATTGAATGCACTCAAAGATAATTTCCACATTTTTTCATGTGTATTTTAATTGTGGTATTTTTCTAAACTTTTTCAGGATGAATAGAAGCATAGTGCCCTAAGAGTTTAGGAATAAATACATTTTTTAAGAATAAAGAGTTTGGATTTTTTTTAAGTTAAAATTAAAAATTATGGAAATAAATAAAAAATAAAAAATTGAAAGAATTCATGTCAAAGCTTGAAAAAAAGGATTTTGTGTGTTTAAAAAAAAAAAAAAAATATTTCGAAACTTAGAAAATAATCTTAAGATTATTTATCTGGATTTATTTATCTTCAAATGATGAGGCCTTCACTATGCAAACACCAATTGAAAAAATCATTTTTTTTGTAATGTAGAGAGAATGAAAAAAATGTCCCCACTAGTGGTTGTAAGCCCAACTTAAATGTAATTTTCAAGGTGTTCATCATCAATAAATTATGATGTGTGTTCAACAACACAAGTATTCCAACAAAGGATGAACACCTTCAGTAACTACTCACACAACCAAATCAAATATCAACACAACGATGTTTCTTTGTGGTAAAACCCTATTGGGAAACATCCACAACACCAACAAATGTGGCCACTTGGAGAAATTTAATAATGCAAAAGAAAAATATTACATAGAGATTTACAAGAGATTTTCTCACAATCGATCATCGACAAATGACTCTCCATGCTATTTAAATAGAGATCATGGACCAATCGGGTGCTAAGCCACATATCAATTTTGTCGTTAAGATGAAGGATAATATGAACCGTTGGATCACTCTATGTTGGGAACATATAATGACCGTCGGATTACCTAACTACAAATGTATACTAATGCATACTAAAGAAACACACTAAGAAACATAATTTTACCTAGTGACACAATAGATCAAGTTGATCTTAACTAACTCCTAAGCGTCTAAATATCCTAACATCTCCCATTAAGAACAACTTGGGATATAATTGAAGGATTTACAAAGGAGACACAATAGGAGAAGGAAGGACACATTAAATCCTATCCCCCATTAATGACAACTTCATGAACTCCTAACATAGATCAAAGTTTGGAATACTTCACTTCTGTAAGAGATTTTGTGAAAATGTCTGCAACTTGATATTCTATAGGGAAACAGATCACTTCAATAACTTAATCATGAATGAGATTTTTGATGAAGTGCATGTGTAGCTCAATGTGTTTGATGCGATGATGTTGAACTAGATCTTTGGCGAGCTTGATAACACTCTTATTGTCACACTAGAGGGTGGTCTGATGTTGCTGTTGGAATCCAAACTTTGAAAGCATATGTCGAAGCCACAAGTATTCTTGACTTGCATTAACTTCTGCTCAACACTATGCTTCTACTGAAGAAAGAGAAATATGTTGTTGTTTCTTGCAGGCCCAAGTGACAGGTCCTAAACCAAGGCTGAAAACATAACTTGCAGTAGACTTTTGATCATCAGGGTCATTGAACCAATTTGAATTAGTGAAACCAACCAATAAACAAGTCTCCCCCGAGTTGTAATGTATCATGAAATGAATTGTAACTTAGACATATTGAAGTATCATTTTAGTTGTTTTCCAATGATTTTCATGGGGTGTTTTCATATACCGGGCATCAATACCAACAACAAAGGAAAGATCAAAATGGGTACAAGTCAAGTATAAGAGGCTACCGACTAACATACAATACAAGGTGGAATCAACTTCGAGAGAAATACAAGTGGAAAAAAGTTCGAATCCATAATGGAAGGGAGAAGGGGTTCGTTTAGAGTCTTCCATGTGAAAGCGATGAAGAAGGTCACAAGGATACTTAGATTGGGAAAGAAAAATTCCTTCCTTGGCTTGAAAATTTTGGAGGCCAAGGAAATAGTGCAAACAACCTAAGTTGGCCATTTCAAATTTCTTCTTAAGGATAGTTTTCACATGGTTTAAAAGATTTGGTCACTACCAGTGAAGATAAGGTCATCAACATAAAGAACAATAATTATAAGATGGCTTCATACTTCATTGGTATAGACATTAGGGTGAGAATGACATAAAGAAAATCTGGTATCAAGAAGAAATCTATCCATTTTGGCATACCAAGCTTGAGGGGATTGCTTAAGACCATAAACATATTTCTTAAGGAAACAAAAAATGATAGAGCCATTATGGACATAACCAAGAGGTTGTTCCATGTAGATTTCTTCTTGCAAATCCCCATGCAAGAAGGAAGATTCTACATCCATCTGATGGACCTCCCATTTATGTGAGGCTGCAAGGGATAGAACAAGGCGGATGGAATTCATTTTGGCTACAGGAGAAAAGGTTTCATTATAGTCAATTCCTTCAACTTCGGAGAATCCTTTGGAAATTGACTGAGCCTTGTCTCTTTCAACACTTCCATCTGATGCATACTTAGTCTGTAGACCCATTTACATTTGACAAGTTTTCTTCCTTTCAGAAGAGGTAAAAAATACCAAGTATCATTTTCCATTAAAGAACGATACTCTTCATTCATTGTTGTATCCCAATCTGGATGACCTGAAGCTTCTGCAAATGTCTCTGGATCACGAGTCTCTGAAACTTGAGCCAAAAGAGAAGAGGCTCGCTATAACTGTGAATGATTATGACGTTGATCTTAAGCATCACCAAAAAAATCACTAGCTCCTTCTTGTGTTGAACAGACCCATCTAAGAAGCAATGGTGTGGGTGTAGGTTTATGTTCATTGGACTCATATGGAGGAAGGTGAGCAAGTGGAGGTGGATTTTCATCCTCACTGTCATCATCTGAAGAAGAATAAAGTATAATAGGAACAGGATATGGCACACATGACGAATATGGCTTGCAGGCCGAAGAAGGCACAAATGTTGAATTTGGCTCACAGGCCAAGATATTTTCATCAAATTTAACATCTCTTTGAATAATAATTTCATTTGAATGAGGTTGAAGAAGTATATAACATTTTAAATCTTCAAAATAACCTACAAATATACAATTCTGACTTTTAGGCTACAATGCTTTCCTTTTCTCATCAAGAATATGAGCCTATTCTACATTTCCCAATACATGGAAGTGAATTACATCTGGCTTAATTTTATTCCATGCTTCTTCCAGTGTTATCTTTTTAAGAGACTTTGTGGGAGTGTGATTTACTATGTAATTTGCACAGTTAATGGCTTCCTCCCAATACTTAATACTTAACCCCTTAGATTGGATCATACAATTAGCCATTTCTTTTAATGTGTGGTTCTTTCTCTCAACAACACCATTTTGTTGTGGTGTATATGGAACAATGTGTTGCATTTGGATGCCCTGTGCAATGCAATAATTTGTAAAATTGTTGTTTACATATTCACCTCCATTATCTGTTCTTAACCTTTGAATTTGAAGTCTAGATTGCTTTTCTACAAGGGCCTTGTATGATAAAAACTTGTCAAAATTTTCTCTCTTAAGTTTTAATAAGTAAAAGCAAGTTCATCTGGAAAAGTCATCAATTAAAGTTAAGAAATAGTTGCACCCAGAAAAAGAAGGAGAAGAAAGTGGGCCACACAAGTCACTATGAACAAGCTACAAAGGGGTCAAGGCATTCCAAGAGGCATGGTTTTCAAAATTGTCCCGATGATATTTGTCGAGAACATAACCGACACAAACACCATCTTTGCAAGAAACAAGAGGAAGACCAATCACCATATGTTGATTACATAGTTTCTACAATGAGAAATAGTTTAGATGACCAAACCACTCATGCCAAAATTTTCTCAAGTCATCACTATGAGAAACAAAAACTAATGGAAAATATGAAGACCCAAAATTTTCAAACTTGTACAAACTGGTAATATCATCATCAACTCCAATTGCAAGAACATGCTAAGGATATTTTAGATCCTTTATTACAACTTGGTGAGGTGAAAACTCTACGGTTTTACATTCACCTAAATTAATGATTTCATACACTGATATAAGGTTGCAAGAAATACTTGGAACACATAATACATCATTGAAATGAGCACTATCTACTTGAACTTTTACAGACCCTACAACACTAAGAGATATATCATCACCAACAAATATTTGTTTGGTGTTACATTAATCAAGAGCATAAAATATGGATTTATCTTTAGCCATATGATAATATGCTCGAGAATCAATAAACCATTCATGAGAAGAAGAAGTATAAGTTGCATAGAAGGAGAAACCAGAAGTAGAAAGTGCATGTCCATGAGAAGAAGAAGAAGAATCAATATTGATGTTGTGATTCTTCATCACTACTTCTAAGGATTCCATCTTTTTAAAACATTTGTGATGTAGGAGAATTCCACCTCCAAAACCAAGCACATTTGGTTAGATCTAGGGGTCTTGAAATTATTTGAATTTAATTGTGAAAATTGTGAAAATTCCTATGTTTGAAGGAATTCTAGAAAGCTTGTATAATTTGAATATGTAATTGGTTTGTTTTGGAAAGATTAGGTTAAGATTTAGGTCTCATGAGGATTTTGAGGATCTAGAGAGATCCTAGGGATTTTTGTGAGGATTTTGTGGATCTAAGTATTATGGAGGTTAATTTAGGAATGATTTTTAATATCTGAACCAATTATGGGTTCAAAACCTTTGTAATTAAATTGTAATCTTTCGAGCATGAGAGGGGTGGCCAAACGAATGTAGAAATAGGCCAAGGAGAGTGGCTAATTGAATGAGGAATTAGGCCAAAAGTATGAGAGTGTGTAAGGCCCATTTGAGAGGGATAGGTCCATTGTAAATTCTATGTACAGTATGTGTACAACCGATTGAATACTGAAATCATTCTGTTTTGATTGTTTCTATAATTGTTTGTTTAAAGACCTCTGAGTATGATTGACCTGTGTTTAGATCCATGCTCTGGTTAAAAGATGTTTAATGCCTTGAATTCTCAATAACCTGTCCTGCTATGAAATTATGTTTGCCTCTGTATGTTAAGACAAGTTGTAGGTATCATTGATTGTGATCATGGAAGGGTGAGGGATCTCAGGATTAGAGTCACATAGATACTATAGAAAGAACATACTTGGATTTTGTTTGTATGCAAGAAAGTCGAGGGGTGAATTCCTTCTAGAGAACCATGAAAGAAAACATTAGTCATCATATCCCTATCAGAATTCATATCAATCATTAGATCAAAGTTCATCTGTACAAGGAAGTGGGATTATGGAATAGCCTTGGTCATTGATCACTATTGGACCAAGGATCTATATCGTTATCGCATTGCGAGAACAACCAAAGTTAATGCAAGTATTGATGGTACAAATTTGATTTGGAGAATAGGTGTATCCAGATTGACAGTTTAGGAGTTGTCTAAGCTCGGAGTCTGAAAAGGAATTCCGATCGACGATGACAATTGATCTGAGAGACGCATAGATCCATGGTGTAGAAGAATGTTATAGCACAAAATGCCACACTCATGCTTTTGTGCCAAGGCCTAACCCTTTCCCAATGCTTGCTATACTTTTCCCTAAAAGTCACCTCCAAAATCATCTAAAAAACATTCTTTAAGAGCATGTCTGCGGGTTTCCCTAGTGAAACATGCATACATCCACACCTTTCCTCACTGCGACCCACAAATGCCCTCATTTTTGGTGAAAAATAAAATAATTCCATGTTTTCAGGCGGGTTTTTCAGTTGGGCTCGTTTCCCAACAACCCTTTCACGTACGCAACAGAATCCAACTCCCCAAACCTCTTTGGGAAGATATAAAACAATCATTGAGGGATAAGGAGTGGACAAGTCCATTAGTGCAAAATTATGCATCTAACAAGCCTCCTTTCCCTATATTCTCTGAGCAACATCCCCTTTAATCTGGAAACTCCTTTTCTAGAGCTTCTTTCTCCTTTATATGACTATAGGGTGCCTCCTTATCCCTCTCTGACTCATTGAGAGAAGTCTTTATTGGTTGAGTTGATGCTTGAATATTCCTGTAGGAGCCTAGACAGTTGGATTCAATACGGTGCCTTAGGCTGGACAAGGTTGTAACTTACCTTTTCCTCTTGCTGGTAATAACAGATCTTGTTTTCCCCCAAATTTGTCTTCATTGTACATTTATCTATATGATTAATTTGAATCTGGCATATCACATGCACATGTTTATGATCGTATAACTACTTTCGTCACAACCCTAGTTTTATATTTGTCTTGTAGGTTAATTCTAGTGAAAGATCAGGAGTTCTTCAGTGAATTGGATCAGGGATCGACATCAAATGGGAGAACAAGGTGCACCTTATTTTGCCCTCTCTATCACTACCTTCTCCTAAATAAAGTAGTTATTTTCTTTGATTGTTGTGTGTCTATTACTGTGGGGAGACAATTATCTCTTTCACTTGGTCTTGCTCTGTTGTGATTACGACCCACGATCACAAGGGAAAAATCCCTTAATCAGAATGGGCGACTCCACTAGGGATACTCCTAGTTGGTTCAGTTTGGTTTAGGTTTCTTGCTTGTGTTTTCTTTTGTTGTTAGTTTCTCAGTATTTTTTTTAGAGTCTCTTAGCCTCACATGACTTGTTTCTTAGTCCTGAAGTCCTCTGTTTCCGAGTGGATTTTTTTATTTTCTAAACTTACCTTTCCATCCATGAGTTTCATAACTATAGCCCACATACATTCGTGAGTTGCATCTCTATAGCCCATGGATATCCGCGAGTTTCTCTAGTAACAGTCGCGGACCTGTGTGAAATTGAAGTATTTAAAATTTATCTTCCTTTTCTAGGTTTAATGCTTGGTTTGATCAGTCACTTGGATTGTCCTGAGTATCTATTTGGTATCTCTTTGTTAGGTTCAAAATGCTTGATACACAGAAAAGATTAAAATATTTTCTTTGACTATTTAGTATAAGGTTTGTTAGGTAGACTGAAAGAATATCCTTCCTTGTCTTCATTTCCAAATTCACTGTCCTTTCAGTGGGGTCTTGGGTGAACGCTTTCTGTCTTTTTGTCTTCTTTTTTCCTTGTTTCAAAAAGAAAACAAAAATTGCATACATGCTTGTTTGTTTACTTCTCATTTCTTGAACCCTTGCCTTTCATATTTGCAAGAAAAGAGGTAGTTACTTATCATTCATGTAGTTGTGTTATGATTTGGTAGTGGTAACCTTTTTATTTAAAAAAAAAAGAATTCAGTAGTATAAGTTTTGCATCCTAGCATGTATTTTCATATTGAGGTGTTCTAAATATTGCACTTGAACTCTTGTTTTCATCTGAAAAAGAAAAGAATTTGATGCATAAGCGTTGTTGCATATTTTTTCACTTGAAGAAACTAATTGTGTGTTCTTATATTGCATTTTTTTTGGAGTTGGTCTAAAAACATCACCAAAGTTTCACCTGCACCCCTTTTTTGAGTAAAAACAGGCTATTAAAATGAACGCATAACTAAAATTTATTATAAAACTTTTATTTTTCTAGGATAAACCAACAAGTTTAGGCTAGGTCCTTGGCGTAGGTTGGAGAGTAAATCTCTCCAAGGCCGCTAAAAAAATAGAAGTGTTTGAGGTAGGGAGTGTAGAAACCAATTTTTCATATAGGTTGGCCCAAAAGTTCAAAATGCTTGATATTCAGAATATATTAAAAGCTTTTCTTTGACTATTTAGTATAAGGTTTTTTAGGTAGACTGAAAGAATATCCTTGCTTATCTGCATTTCCAGATTCACTATCCTTTCAGTGGGGTCTTGGTTGAACGCTTTCTGTCTTTTAGTCTTCTTTTTTCCTTATTTCAAAAAGAAAAATAAAATATGTGCATTCTTGTGCTTATTTTTTCTTTTGTAAATGAAAAAGATTAAAAAAATACATGCCTATTTGTTTACTTCTCTTTTCTTGAACCCTTTCCTTTCATATTTGCAATAAAAGAGGTAGTTACTTATCATTCATGTAGTTGTGTTATTCTTTGGTAGTGGTAACCTTTTTATTAAAAAAAAAAATAAGATTTCAGTTGTACAAGTTTTGCATCCTAGCATGTATTTGCATCTTGAGGTGTTCTAAATCTTGCACTTAAACTGTTGTTTTCATCCGAAAAAGAAAATAATTTGATGCATAAGCATTGTTGCATCCTTTTTCACTTGAAAAACTAATTGTGTGTTATTATATTGCATTTTGTTTTGAGTCGGTCTAAAAACATCACCAAAGTTTCACCTGCACCCCTTTTTTTGAGTAAAAACAACTATTAAAATGAATGCATAGTTAAAATTTATTAGAAAAAATTCATTTTTCTAGGGAAAACCAACAGGTTTAGGCTACGTCCTTGGTGTAGGTTGGAGAGTAAATTTATCCAATGCCGCTAAACAAACAAAAGTGTCTAAGATAGGCAGTGTAGAACCCATTTTTCCATATAGGTTGGTCCAGAAGCTCCTCTAACACAAGAGTTAAACACGAGGTCACGTAAGGAATAGCCGAGGATATTCCCCTCCATAGCTGGAACGAACATAGTGGAGATATTTGGTATTGGGGGTGTCGATCGTACCCATACCTCTGCGAGAGGCGATTCTTTCGAGACTTCAAGATTTTCTACCTTGCCCACACTTTTGATCCCGACTGTCGACTCTACCCCCTGAGCCCTGATTGCAAGCTGGTAAACATAGTTTCTCTTCCTAGGTAAACCACAAGGTGGCTGCGGGGGTTTGTCATAGTACATGGGGTATATTTTGTATCACACACTTTAGTATTGTTGGAGGGTGCCCCATGAAGTGTGGATACTTGCACCAGATAAGGATGATCTGTGGAGGTCAAGATAATTGTTTCTCATACCTTCGTTTGATGGTTCGCGGGACTTAATTAACCCGTTCCTACTTCCATAAGGGCTCGAGCCTAATTTATTATTTTTTCGGTGCCAAGACTTAATTTACTTGAGTCAAAATCTTAACAGATCTTTTTGTGTCTATTTTATCTTTAATTCTTTTTTAGTGGTGTGTTTGGTGAAGGTAGTCTAACCTTAGGAAGGTGACTCGATTGATACTAAGAGATAATCCCTCAAAGTGGCCAACCTACCACCTCGAAGATTAAGGAGAATTCAAGGCCTTCCACCCGAGGAAGATATTAGAAATAATTCTCCTCCACCTCCACAAAGGCGTCGACTTGATCAGTCCGACACTTTGTTATCAGTTGGTCAGACTGAGATTGTAGACCACAACTCTCTAGAATTCAATGTTGTAGAACCAGAATAAGTAATTGTTGAGTATCTTGGAGCTGAGGAATTTTCTCCACACGCTAATTCTCTGTTACCTTTGAATTTCCCATTTTCGATCGTCTGGATCCCACCTTTAGGATCAGACTTTGTTGATAGTATCCTTTTTCGATGGGCCATTATGGATGGCACTTTGTTAGTGTCATGGTTGGGATCCCCTGCAACTCCCACCTCAATGATCGTTACTGGGGGGATCTTCCCTCCTAGCATGTAGGATCAAACAAAAAATGTATTTCAACCTACTGTCATCATGAAAATGAACAAAATTGCCTCATCTGTTTTCGGTCCCACTCGAATTTTGAGTGCAACAACATCTTTCACATAAAAAACAAAAACTTTATCTTATGGAATGTCATTGATGGGGATGATTAACACGTTGGTGAGTTCTCAGCCAACGTCCCAATTATCAAGTGTTGGTGTGGGGAGCACTCAAGATTCTTACCAGGACTTGTCTTGGGGTGGAGTTCACATTGCTCCGTCATCCCCATTCTTGAGAAGTGGACCTGTTCCATTTTCCGACCCTAACCCCGCATGGGGCTGGGGCGCTTCTTTGGGTAGCGGATCCCAATCTGCTAGCATTTCATTCACTTTGACCCCATTCAGACTTTACGGTGGGTTCGATAGCAACCCTTTCACTGCATCTATATTGTCGACAGGGGGAAACCCCTTCCAAGGTCAACCCGCTGTTTGTACCGATTTTCGTGATTTGAACAAGGCATGTCCAAAAGATAATTATCCAACCCCATTCATTGATCAGATCATTGATGAGTGCGCTAGTTGTGAAGCCTTTTCGTTCATGGATGGTTTTTCAGGCTATAACCAAATCCAAATCAAACTCGAGGACCAACACAAAACGACATTCATTTGTCCATGGGGTACATTCGCTTATCGTAAGATGCCTTTTGGCCTCAAAAATGCTGGAGCCACTTTCCAGCGGGCCATGTATTTTGCATTTCATGACCTCAAGCATATAGTCGAGGCCTATCTAGATGATTTAGCATCACTCTCTCACAAGTGAAAGGATCATCCTATGCACCTCCGACTAATCTTCGAACGCTGTCACTACTTCAGGATTTTCTTGAATCCCAACAAGTGCAGATTTTGCGTCATGTCAGGACGTCTGTTAGGTTTCATCGTTTCAAAAATAGGGATCATGGTGGATCCTCTTAAGGTGGAGGCAATAGTCCAGTTGCCCCCCCACGCACAATCTTACAACTTCAGAGTCTTCAAGGCAAGGCGAACTTCTTACGACGCTTCATCGCCAACTATGCCGAAATCACCAAGGGCTTCATGCGTTTACTGAAGAAAGATGTTCCCTTTTTCTGGGACGAAGCAGCGCAACGCTCTTTCGATGCATTGAAACATGCCCTTACAACCGCACCTCTGCTACGACCACCGAATTATAACAAGGATTTCCTATTATATCTGGCTTCCGCAGAGTCAACCATAGGCATGGTTTTAGTTCAGGAAGATGATTCGTTTTCTGAATACGTGATCTATTACTTGAGCCGAGGCCTCGTAAGACCAGAACTTAATTATACCCATCTCAAAAAACTTGTGTTGGCAGCAGTTCATGCTGTTCAACGGTTCCGTCACTATGTTCTGTTTCGCAAGACCACCGTCATAGCTGTCGTGAATCCATTTCAGTACATGTTGACACGATGAGTTATCGGTGGAAAAATCAGTAGATGGATGGTCATCCTCCAAGAATTTGACTTAGACTTCGTTTCAACAAAGTCCAAGAAGTCATTGGTCTTCGCAGAACTTATTTCAGAACTTTCGGTTGAGTCAGGTGACGTTGTGCCTGAGGAATCGCCTATCCGGGGGGATATGTTTTTGATTGAATCGTATAACCCCTAGTACGGAGATATACTGATCTATCTCCAGACTTTGAAGTGCCCCACCTCTGCTTCTCGTGATGAGCGTCGACGGATACGCCATCAGGCCAAGAACTATCTCATACTCAATGATACGTTGTATCGGAGAGGTGTAGATTGTATTTTGCGTCGATGTCTCACTCATGAGGAGGCCATCATAGTGCTCAACGATTGTCATACAGGAGCTTGTGGCGGTCATTTATCTGGGTTGGAAACAACCCAAAATATTTTACGAGCAGGTTACTTCTGGCCCACACTTATTAAAGATTGTATCGAGTCAGTCAAGAAGTGCCATCCGTGCCAAATCTTCTCACGGAAGATGAGGGCACATCTAGCTCCCATGTTTCCTGTTATCACCGTTGGTCCCTTCACTAAGTGGGGGATTGATTACACTACTTGCAACCCCCCATCAGCCAGGGGGCACCGCTATATCATTGTGGCTGTCGACTACTTCACTAAGTGGGTCGAAGTTATGCCGATGTTCAAAGATGATGGAGAGACTGCAACTCTCTTCTTATTTAACCAAATTATAGCACGATTCGGTGTCCCGAGAGAGATTGTCATTGACCATGGAAGTCACTTTCAGAACCAAATGATGTCCGAGTTAACATCAAAGCTTGGGTTACGGCAAGAACATTCCTCACCTTACTATCCCCAAGCCAATGGGCAGGTGGAAGCTGTTAACAAAACTCTTAAGACAATGCTACAACGAACCATCAA
>ML785720.1:805502-818355 GCA_009831015.1 Picea engelmannii
CTTGAGATTAATAAAGAATACTTTTCCCGTCCCAATGCCCGAATTTTATATGTTTTGTTCGATTTATGCTTAATCTCTAACCCTCTAGTAGAGCAATAGCATGCATGCGTAGTGTTTTGTCTTGATTGCAGGATCGTCTTTGGAATGAGTAGCAGAAACAAGGGGATAAAGTGCAACGGAGGATCTACACCAAACGTCGATAAAAAGGTTAGTAGGTTCTTTCCATGTTTGCATGTGAAAAAGGGTTTTAGGTTTGGGGTAGAAAGTTAAAAGTAATTTCTTAAGGGTCATGATCTGCATGCAAGTTTAAGCCCTAGCTTGTTAGTCCATAGCGTATAATTTCCCCATATATACGTTCGCAAAAGAGGAACTGTTTGGGGGAGGGCAAGTTTCTTGGCTGCCCCCCTCGGCACTTGTAGAGGCTTGAGTTAAATTTTGCCCATGCTGAAAGGGATTAGTCAACATGGCTTGCTGTTGTTGTGTGACAAACTTCTGGGCCTCCGCAAGTCGAGGGCATAGATGGGTCAGGTGGTCTTCCGCACACAAGTTGCACGGATACCTCACCTTCCTCTTTTCCATGGTACCCTCACCAAAATTATCAGTGGGTTTCTTATCCCCCTTACCCTTCTTGCGTTGTCTTTTCTTCCCTTCAGGCTGCTGGGTGGCATTTGGGTTAGTCGTCTATACGGAGTGTACTTCCGACGTTTGGGTAGGAGGAGCAGCCAAAGCAGTAGTCTGGCTGGCCGCTGAGTGTTGTATAGATAATTGTTGCAATTGTTTTGTCAATTGCTTAGCGGGCTTAGTTTGTGCCGAACCAACGATACCGTCAGTATGTGGTCCGACTCTCTGTCTGGTTTTATCCAGAATCGATCGTGCTGCATCCGACATGATGTTGTACAATAGACTAGACTGAAAATAGATAAGCTCAAACTGTTGAGCCCTCATGATGGCATCTTCCTCGGAGAAAACCCCCGACGTCGCGACGTCTTTGGATAACTGCGGAACTAAAGACTTAAGGAACCACTCAAGAAGGAATGTTGGTGGGACGAGTACCTTGATAAGACTCTTTCGGCGTCGCCACTCTCGAATATGATCTGAGATATGGTTCGCTGTCGTCTGCTCGAAATTGGCTAGCAACTCTGTGCCGACGTCGTATCTCACAGGTAACTGGAAATGGTTAAGGAAGGCCATCGCCAGTTCGCCAAAAGAAGAATATCGTGAGCGGTCAAGCTCTATGTACCATTTCGCGACACTCCCGATGAGAGTGCGTTGAAACAATCGCAACTGGACGGAGTCATTTTTTAGTGAGTTGGATGAACACCAAAGGTGGAAAGTAGTCACGTGATCACCTGGATATTCGTTAGGCTTGGCCTCGAACTTGGGAATGTACGAAGGCAACTTTGTCGGCATAGGAGGCCAATGCGGATCATGACAGATAGGATCATTTAACAACCGTGTCAAATATGGCAAGTGTAACGTCGCCAGGAAAGGTAGTTTAGGTTGCTGCTGATAGCCCAGAAAAAAGGGTCCTGGAGTTTGACTGGCACCAGGTTGCCAGGAAAAGTTTGGTTGCTGGCCCGGATTCTGGTAGAAACCATGGCCCTGACCAGCGTAAGGGTTTTGCATCTGAGGAGACATCATTGGCTGATTCCCCATGAAGGACATAGGATGTTGGGCATTCATTGTGTTTGATGGACTTTGGGAAGGATTACCCCATGCCGGTCCCAAGGGGAGAGGCATGGAAGTCTGCCCGGGGTTCCATTCACTGTGGAAAGAATTACCCCAGAACGACATTCCAGATGAAGGAACGGATCCTTGTCATGAGTTCCAAGGTCCTGGTATATGTGCCCCCAGCGCAGGAATAGTACCCTGTGCTGGAGTAGACTGTCCAAAAATGGGTGTGCCCCTAGATGGGAAAGCAGTGGATGCGAAAGTGTTATTACCAAACGTCCCGTTCCAAACAAATGGTGATGAACCTACCAGTAGAGTTTGCGCAGGTGTTCCTTGACTCCTGGCTCCAAATGAACTCGTGTGTGCAGGCTGCCCGGCGGACTGCTGATGCAATCCACCAAGCGAAGGGGACGAAGGAGAGATATGACCTCCAGCGTAAGGAAAAGCATTGAAAGGGATAGGAATGCCCCCAAGTTGACCTTGTAGAGGAGCGTTAGAGCTCCCTGCCCCCAGACCCAAAGTCTGTAAAGTGGAGGAAGTGAGTGCAGGACTTATACCTGAACTAGGCATACCGTATGAAAATGGAGGGCCTGTTGCGCTAGGTGTGTAAGGAGGTGTGGCTGCCGCGATAGATGGGGTCGATCCACTGTGCGACGTAGTTGCGGCCGAGACCATGGTGGCCTGGACCATCGACAAAGGAAAGTTAGGAGAAGCTTCTCCTGTGGTAGCAACGGTGATGGGAATGGAAGAATTCCCAGAGGAAGTAACAGAGTTTGGTTCCATAACTGGGTTAGGCACTGACAGGCGTTCGTAAAATTGAATTGGCACAATAATGTCTGGCCAAGTATCAGTGGATGGGGTTTCAACTATGCCAATATTGGCGGTTGATTCCTCCTGGAGTTGTTTGGGCTCAATGGTTTGAAACTCGGTTGCTTCGAAAGACCCTTGTTGGTCTATCTTCCACCTCAATGGTGGCAGGGGTGGCTCCAGTATAACCGGCGGCAGGCCCAGAAGCCTTCGTGACCGACGAAGCTCTGAATCCTCCACTATGTGAGAAGATCCACGACACGCTAAGGTATTCTACATGTGCAAACAGTAACAAACACTAAAATAAAGCCCCTAAAAGATAAATCAAGCAAACACTAAACTAGTTGGAAGAACAGTTACAACAACCAACACTAGAGAAACTTACTGGTGCAAGTGAAACTCGAAAATGGAAGCACCCTCTGGGTATACTCTGCAAAGCGTGGCCCGATGTCTGTCCTAGGTACCGTGGTATACCCCTGCAGTCACCTGTGTATGTCCCTAGAAAATATTGGCAACTAGTTTGCCAGCACGTGAACAGTCACCAGGCAGGTACAGTCGATAGTCGGGTAGACCACAATGAGCAGGGTATCAAGCCCGAAACTTGTCAAGGGTATCGAGATCAAATGGTCTGGAAGACAACTGAGGACCTCGAACATATTCAAGACCCACGAAGCTCCGTGGCAAATGCAAACAACGGAATCCCTCAACAAATCCTCGATATGTGTTCTCCACTATGTTCGGTCCAGCTTTGGAGGGGTTATCTCCGCTACCTTTCCTTATGCGACCTCATGTTTAGCCCCTGTGTTAGAGGGGGGTCCCGGATAACTTTCCATAACTGGACTTCTACACTCGCTATGACGGACTCAAATGTTTGGTTTGAGTGGCCTTGGAGAATTTACTCTCCAACCTATTCCAAGGCCCTAGTCCTGAGCTAGTGTATGCACCCTACAAACAAAAAGTCTAATTGATTTAAATTAGCGTTGCTTTTAATGGGTTTTTTTTTACATCACAAGGTATGGAGGTGAAACTGATGGTGTGTAAAAACTCAAAGCAAAAACGAACAAGAAATGCTTGGAAACAAAAACTTTTACAAACAATGCAAAAACCAACAACTTTTCAACAAGAAAGACTTCTTTTATTTTCAACTTTTCTAAGATTTCATGCAGCAAACATAAAGAAATTTCACTCAAATCTGCGAGCTACTTATACTCTAAATGCAGTGCAAAAACTTATGAAAAAATACTTCTTCCTAGCTACTGATGCAACAACACAATCTTCAAACAAAGAAGAAAATGAAAAAGAGAATTTTTTTTTATTTAATTACAAAATGAAGCAACAAAGGGAAAATGTCGACAAGCACAAAACCAAGAAAACAAAATAAAATTATGTCTTAAAGCACAGATTGCAAAGAATCAGATCAAAGATGCGAAAAAGCAATCAGGAAAGCACCGATTCTAACACTTGTCTAAAAACCATAAAACAAATTTTTTTCTTTTGTCTTTTCTATCAAAACATCAACTAATAAAAACACCGGCTAAGGATAAGAGGCCCTAACCTGCTGACTGTGCAGCCCTAGACTCAAACCCCTGAGAGGAACACTTCTCACCACAGGAGGGGATGACTGCCCCACTCAGGCTGAAAAGCAACCAATCAAGCCAGCGACTGTCACTGAAACAACACACGTGCAAACGCGTGCTGAGCTATAACAGCACGCGGGTACCCGCGGGCTAAACTTGAATAGGCCGCGGGTTTGTATAAAAGCTAAGACAAACAAAACACAGGCAGCCCAGACCTGAAAAAGGCCACTGGTAAAGACAACCAGGGTCTCTTAAAGGTTTGGATGCTTCTTCTTAACAAAAAAGAAAAAATAATTGCAAAAAGAAAACAAATGCAATAAAGCAAACTAAGACAAGACAGTGAACTAGCAAGACCCAGATAGGATCCAGAAATCCCCCTGAGAATGGAAATTCTGACAGGGAAGAGGATACTGCCTTTTAAGCTTCCTGAGCCCTACACGCTACTGAAACCACTACAACAGGCGTTCAAACGCGGGCTGTAGAAGGTTAGGGCGCGGGTTACACGCGTGCAGGCCTTCTGTAGGCCGCGTGTACCTCTGTGTGTCTTGATAATAAATGTCAAGCACAGTCAAGGAAAAGCTGGTATAAAGAACCAGGTTCCCTGCTAGCTATGACCTAACAGAAAACAGACAAACAAAGAAACAGAACATCTAATTCTTTTGACTACCCAAAAACATTCAACTAAATCCGAAAACCTTAAGAGTAAATATCACCAGCGGAGTCGCCAATTCTGTTGTGGGGAAATTATACCCTACGGACTAACAAGCTAGGGCTTAAACTTGCATGCAGATCATGACCCTTAAGAAATTACTTTTAACCTTCTACCCCAAACCTAAAATGCTTTTTCACATGCAAACATGGAAAGTACCTACTAACCTTTTTATCGACGTTTGGTGTAGATCCTCCGTTGCGCTTTATCCCCTTGCTTCTGCTGCTCCTTCCAAAGATGATCCTGCAATCAAGACAAAACACTACGCATGCATGCTATTGCTCTACTAGAGGGTTAGAGATTAAACATAAATCGAACAAAACATATAAAATTCGGGCATTGGGATGGGAAAAGTATTCTTTATTAATCTCAAGATGAATCAACTTACAACAATAATAGAGATCAACCACCGTTCCTTGATTCTGATCCTGGGCTCCTCCTCTTCTTTGTCCTCCAAATGCTTTGCTTGAATTCTCCTAAAGCTTGAGGAAAGGCTGAAGGGTTGGGACAAAATGGATTCGACAATTGGGAAGAGTTTCTTTGCTATGATTTTCCTCCTCCAAATAGTACCCCTAACCCTTATTTTATAGGCTAGAAGGAGCTAGGGTTTTGGACGAACTCTCGACCATGCATGGCTGGGAGTTCCAGTTAACTGACCCAAATCTTTTTGTCTCGTCGGAAACTTTCCTGTTTTTGTGCTTTGTTAGGTAAACGCAGGCTGTAGTAGGCCAGCCAACATTCCAACGCGTGCAGTATTGAGCCTGCCAGCGTTCCAACGCATGCAGTGAAGGGTTAGGGCGCGTGCCACTTGTTTTAAGAGGGTTTTCAAGGTTTTATTCAGCATGGCTTTGGCAAGGAAGAGACATGAGTTGGCTTGATGCCAGGTAATCCTGTGTGGTGCAATTTAGGGTTATAACACCCGCCCCCTAGAAAGGACCGATTTCTTCTCTAGGGGTGCCTTTGGGGAGAATTCCTCTCCAAGGATAGTGGAATCCCTTCCAAGGGATTTCACAAGGGGGCAACCCCTTTCCTATTCAGTCCATGTCTATGCCATGATTTCTTCCTTTCCATGGGGGATCTGCTGGAGGTAACCCCAATTTTCCTCTTGGGAACCAGATAGGTGGAGTTTTTCCTCCGTTTAACTAGGGGCCACAAGGATTTATCCCAAGCTTTGGTTTGATAGCAAGATCTTTCTAGTAGCCTGGTGCTAGTTACAACCCAAGACCTTCTTTTAAGGCCTCTCATCAGTCAATGATGCAACCTAGGTTATTGTTTGTGGAAACTTTGAATTTGCTATATTTGTCCAAGTTGATGAACAATATTATCCATCATGACCAAAGATGGTCAACATTCCTGAATAAATTGCCTTTGGATATTCCAAACTTTGAGGGGAAAAGCAGCGAAGACCTGCAGGACCACGTGACGACATTCCACTTGTGGTGGTCGTCCAACTCGTTAAATGACGATTCAATCAGATTGTGTTTATTCTAGTGTACTCTTACTAGAGGCACTTCCAAATGGTATATTGAACTCGAGAGGGGGAAGTACTCGACGTATGGTGACTTAGCTATGGTTTTCTTAAACGACTTCCAACTCCCTGTCTGGTACGATGCCGTGACAAAATTGTTGGCTAACTTTGAACATGACAACACCACACACATTTTCAATCATATTCAGGAATGGAGGAGATGGAAGAGTTTGATTAAGGCTATGGTCCCACTAGAGTTCTTCCTCTAATGGTTCTTGAAATCCTTACTCCTGTATATTTCAAAGGACGTCTCAACGTCGTGAGTGTTTTCAGAGGAACAAGTGATCTTTCAGGCACATAAGTTAGAGCTTATATACTCTAAGTCAAGCATGCTCTATGATATTATGCCGAATGCATCGCAATCCACCCTTGACTTGGAAAATACAAAGTACAACCCACATGCTGATGGTATAGTGGGTTATGCATAAACAAAAGCCGCAGACTTGGCCACTAGCTAGATGCAGAAACTTACTATTCAACAACCTATGGTCAGTCCAGCCACTGGCTTGACCACCCCACCACCTAGTCTTCTAATGTACATTTGGTGCAAACGAATAATTTGAAGGGTCCTCCTCAACCTAGAGAGAAGTGAAAAGGAAAGAGTAAGAAAGGTGGTGGGGGTAATAACAAAAAGTCAGATAAGAATGACGAGGGGGAAAAGGATGAGAAAAGGAAGGTGAAGTTTCATTGTAAGATTTATGACGATGATCACCTTACACACCAATGCCCGTGAATGGAAGAATACCAGCGGCTCATTAAGTTGAACAAACAATAGTAGCCTACTGTGTTGAAAAACTATTTTTGACAAGGGAAGAATTTGCAAACTGGTGCTTCCAACTTCAACCCACAAGGGGGCACTTTCAGTGTTGCCCCCTCTGATAGGTATAATGGAGTAGTAAACATTCTTAACTCCTCGAAGCTAAAAGATGTAGATTTGACAATGAGGAATAAGAGTTATGATAACCCAGAGTTGAATGAAAAGGGTAAGAAAGCTTCATAATATCATATCCCTCTCCATATAGAGAATCCTGAGAAAGAGACAGTGTTGCACATACACAAGGGAGTTTATAAAAGGACAAAGCATAAACCTAATGCATTCGCTACTCCCAATTATTCAGTTGTAGAGGATTTGGCTCAGATGCCTTGTGAAATTTCCACTTTGGAGGTTCTCCAAAGTTTCCCCTCACAACGTGTTGCATTTTTATCTGCTATAGGAGCTGTTGATTCTGCTAGTTTGCTAGTAATGAAGTTTGATGCTACTGAAGTGAGGCCTCACCTTCCATATCATCTATCATTTTAGATTGGGTTTTTTTCCAAAAATCTCTTAGTAAAGAGGATTGTTATTGATGAAGGAGATTCCACATGCGTGATGTCTTTGTCATGTTCGAAAGCTATTGGTTCTCTTGAACTTACCCCTTCCCCTACACTCTTGACTACTTTCAACGAATGTTCGTTTTGACCACATGGTATGATTCCTTCATGTTCAGTTATGCTGGGGGGAAAGTCTATTTTAATTGAGGTTGAAGTAGTTGATGTGCCACTCGACTATAATCTTTTTTTAGGAAGAAGTTGGACTTATTCCATGACAACTTTCATCTCGATAGTTTTTCAGATTATATGCTTTCCCCATGAGGGAAGAATTGTTACTATCGATCGGGTGACATCCAACCTCTTGGATGTGGCAACTAATCCTATGTCTATTGTCCCTTGGATTGAAAACTCTCAGGTGGACACTGAGAGCATTGGTTGTGGGATGTACCCTTCACTCATGGGATGTCTTGATATCCCCACACCAATTTCGTACATTCGTGCTACTCTAGTTAATAGGGTCGCTTCGTTTAGTACGTCATATATACAGGACCCATGGACCCTTCCATCACCATCTAGTATGGTCGAAGGTCAATTTCATGCCGGGATCGCCAAACCTTTGTTTGTTGCTGAACTAGATTATCAAGCCATTCAACAGGCCACAAAAGACCTAGATCAAACTCTTGTGGTCATCGAGGAGGATGATTTCTTTCCTAAGCCTATTTGGGCTCAAGGTTCTTCCAAATCTCAAGATTTTTTAGATATTGTCTTGCCTTTAGATGAAGAATTTGTTGAGGCGATGGTCATAGCTGAAAGTCCATGGGAATATTTACATCATAAATTGTTTTTCCTTCCTGAACGTAGTCGAGTTGAGAGTGGATAGTTCAATTTATCCATGGTTGGAAGTGTTTATGGAGTGGTCAATACTTTGGCTATACATGGTGTCTATGCTGATGGAAACATGGCTAACATATCAGAAACTATCCCAATTAACATTTCTAGAAATATTGAATTTGTCAAGAACATCTTTATTGAAGAAGAATGATCACATGATGATATCACTCAATATTTGACACTCTTTAAAGTGTTTCGAGATGTGTTCACATGGTCTTACGATGAATTGTCTGGAATTGATCCTAGAATAGTTCAACACAAAATACAAACCTATGAAAATGTAAAACTAGTTTGTCAGAAGTTGAGACCTGTGAATGCCAGAAAGACAATGACAATAAAGGCCAAAGTTGAAACGCGGCTCAATGCAGGATTTATCTACCCAATTCCTCTTACTAAATCGGTCTCCAACCTTGTTCTCCTTGATAAGAATCATGGCACAATCCATTTTTGCATGGATTTTAGGGACTTGAGCAAGACATGACCTAAAGATAACTTCTCGACACCATTCATTAATTAGATCTTTGATGAGTGTGCGGGGAGCAAGATTTTCTTGTTTATGGATGGTTTTTTCGGCTACAATCAAATTGAAATCTGTCTGGAAGACCAACACAAGACGAACTTCATATGTCCTTGGGGTACATTCACGTACCAAAAAATGTCGTTTGGTCTTAAAAACGTTGGTGCAACATTTCAGTGGGCCATGATGTTTGTATTTAATGACTTAAAGCATATAGTGGAGGCATATTTAGACGATCTCACGACTCACTCATGTAAGAGGGACCAACATCTCTTACACCTCCGCTTAGTTTTCGAACGATGTCATTTTTATAGGATCCGATTGAATCCACACAAGTGCATTTTTTGTGTGACCTATGGTCATATTTTGGGATTCATTGTTTCGACAAAAGGCATCATGGTTGACCCTTTGAATTTTGAGGTAATCACTTAGTTTCCTCCTCTGTGAACTATCAAACAACTTCAGAGCCTACAAGGAAATGTGAGTTTCCTTAGGTGTTTTGTTCCAAACTATGCTAACATAACAAAGGGTTTTATGCACCTTTTAAAGAAATGGATCTCATTATGTTGGGACAAAGCCACACAATGTTCTTTTGATGCTTTGAAGAAGGTGTTGGTTTCAAATCCATTGTTGAGTCCCCCAGATTACAATCGAAACTATTTTTTGTATTTGGGAACAATAGAGTCGTTGATCGGTATGGTTCTAGTTTAGTAGGATGATGATCTCCAAGAGCATGTCATCTATTACTTGCACCACGTTCTCATGGGTCCTAAACTTAGATATTCACATGTGGATAAACTAGCACTGACAACTTTTCATGTTGTTCAGTGGCTCTGACATTACATTCTATTACAAAATACAACTGTCATCACCGCAGTCAATCCATTTCAATATGTTTTGACCAGGAAAATTATTGGAAGGAAGTACAACAAGTGGATTCTTGTGCTTCAAGAATTCTACTTGGGCTTTGTGGCTACGAAGTCTAAGAAGTATTTAGTCTTTGCGGAGTTGGTGTCAAAGTTTCTAGTATAAAACGAGGAAGGAGAAATGACATAATCATATTCAAATGAGAACATTTTCCTCGTCTCTTCATCTGATCTATGGTATGGGGATATCCTTATATATCTCCAAATTCTGAAGTTCCCTACAAACTACTCAAGAGGCAAGCAACGACGGATCCACCATGTGGTGAAAAAATACCTCATTATCACTGACACTTTGTATCGAAAAGGGGTGGAATCGATCCTTAGGTGTTGCTTAACTCTTGAAGAAGCAGAGATTGTTTTGAATGAATTCCATAGTGGAGCATGTGGTGGTCACTTATCTGGGTTGGAAAAAACCCAAAACAAATTGCGTAAATGACACTTTTGGCGCACAATCTTCAAAGATTGTGTTGAAGCAGTCAAAAGGTGTCATCCATGCCAAATTTTCACTAATAAAATGCATTCACATCCTTCTCCAATGTTTCCTGTCATCATTGTTGGCCCTTTCACCAAGTGGGGGGTTGATATCATGACATGCCACTCGACTTCGGCTATGGGGAATCGTTATATTATTGTAGTTGTCGACTACTTTACTAAATGGGTTGAGGCTATGCCAACTTTTGCTAATGATGGAGAGACAACAACACTCTTCATTTTCAATCAGGTTGTCACTAGGTTCAGGGTTCCGAGAGAGATTTCCACTAACCATGGCAGTCACTTTCTGAACCACATGATGTTGGAACTAGCATCAAAATTGTGGCTTAGGTAGGAACAATCGTCTCCCTACTACCACCAGGGTAAAATTTAGGTTGAATCCGTGAACAAATCATTAAAAATGATTTTAAGAATAAAATTGAATTCAGCCCACACCAATTGCCACTTGATGCTTTACCCAACCTTATGGGCTTATAGAACCTCAGTCAAAATTGCTACTATCTTCTCACCTTTCCAACTTGTTCATAAAGTGGAAGCAATTTTTCCTATTGAATGTGAAGTTTGTTCACTTAAAATAACAGTCAAGCTCTTTCCAGACAAGAATCAACTCAAAGAATGCCTAGTTCACCTTGAACATATCGATGAGGAATGTCAAGATGCAGCTTTAGGAAATGAAGAGCATAAGAAATGAGTCAAGTCCCAATACGATAAGTCTACCCATCCTAGGGTGTTCTATGAGGGGGATCTTGTGTTGGTCTATGACCAGGAAAAGGATGTCCCGGGGGAAGGAAAGTTCAGCCCTATGTGGTTTGGACCATATGTCGTGAAATGGGTTTTAGAGAAAGGATCTTATGAGCTCACTGATATTCAAGGCAATGTCTTGTTGGAGCCCAACAATGGGATCTACTTGAAGAATTACTATACTTATCCCCAAGGGTTGGAGCATTAAATCTCTTGTATTTTAGTGTCTATATTGTATGTATCTTTGTTTATGTTTTGGTAATTTTGTTGCATTAGTGATTGATGTGCTTCTGTTGTGTTGCCGATACCCGAGGAGTTGTTTATTTACTTCAGATTCGTTGATGGCTCCAGTCGCCATAATTGACACCTAACATCTGTTTCTTGGGTGATTTATTTTCCTTCTAGAAAATTAGTGTCTGCTGGAGGTGCGTATATCGGGGAAACTACTAACAATATTGCTGAATATAACGTTTTCATTGAGATTTTTCGAGATGCATTGTCTTATGGTATTTATCACCTTCAAGTGTTCATGGATTCACAATTCATAGTTTCATAGTTAAATGGTGTATATCGAGTTCGAGATCTGGTATTATTATAGTTTTTCCTTATGATACGTCTTCTGGAACATTATTTTGAGTTTATTACTTACGAGCATGTTCTTATAAGAGATAACGAGTTATCTGATGCCTATGATATTTATGTGTTAGATTGGCATGTATATCATCAATAAAGTAAAGGACACATAGACAAATGTATATATATGTTTTTGAAAGTAAAACACAAAACGTATATAACGCACAAAAAATAATATATATATCAAAATGAGATCCATCAAAGTACAAAGTATGGGGCCTCCTAGCCCCCAAAATTCATATAATGGTATGCAGGTACAAAATTATGCTATGAGCACATGGTATGTCTAGGCATGAGGTCAGTGCACCCTATCATAACAACCTACGGTGTTTGTTAAATGCCAAAATAATCGGACCCATGGCCTGGGTACTCCTACGAGATGTCACTGCATGCCAATGGGGAGGTCATCAATAGTATCCATAGGCACATTGTACATGGGGTCATAAAAGTTTTGGCCCACACCAAATAAATTCCTTGTGGCATCATCGCTAGGTCCTACCTCCTCTCTGCCTCACCGGATATGTCGTGGGACATTGGTCAGTCTCAAAGGTGCTCTGTCTACATAGAAGGAAAAGTACTTGTCAATATTTTAGATCTCACAAAAATATAATTTATTATATTTTCTAAAAATAAAAAATTAAATAACACAAAAATGAAAGGTTACCTATGTCTCAAGGCTCGTCTCCGATAGGGATGATGACATCCAGATCATTGGTGAAGTCAATATCCACATATGGGTAGTCCTTGATAAAGGGATTTTGTCACTCCCACCTATTTTAGGATAAATTCGTGAGTGCGGACACAGACCAATCTCCCCAGATCCACCTGGATCTGGAACAAACCGTGACAGAATACTACTCTTTGCCTAGATCTAGATATTGAATGGACTAAGAGAAATTGATGGTGAACATACCTTATGAACTCTCTCCTTTAATCTCTGTTGTTCCTTGCTCTGCTCCGATGCTCTTGTGTCATTCCAATCACAACAACACAAACCAATCACAGCAAAGGCATTAATATATTCAATACCTAATCTATACATGTGATCAA
>ML785720.1:840384-862743 GCA_009831015.1 Picea engelmannii
TGGCAATAGTCTTGTCGCCCTTGAACAAAGCACAATCTTGAGTCAGTATCTCATTGTTTTGGGTTTAGTATGGTTGTAGGAAAATTTTTCTTGTTTTGAGTTTTTCTCCCTTGATTCGTTATTCTTCCAACTATATGGAGAATTTGTTGATGCCTCCTGTGTCACAAATGTATCCCATTTTATAGCCATGCTTCCTAGGTCACATAATGTGTCGTGCGTATGTTCAAGAGAAAGTTTTCAACCTATTTCGGCCATTCTATAGTTAGCCTTTGAACTTGCAAGTCATCCTTTCCAAGTCGAGTCTCATCATCACAAGTATCATTCTCTTTGTTTGATCCCTTCCAAATATTTGGCTTTCTGCCACCCCTCGTGCTAGATGATGGAGCATGCCTTAATTCCTTCCTTCTAGTGGGTTCCCTCCCATCAACTTCGACACATATTGCTCTAGGAGAGGAATCTAAAGATATGTTTGGTACCTTGGGGCTTGCAGTCATCAGTGGCAAGTTCCATCACTATTGATAGTGGGAATACATCAATGTCCCCTGCTTGATAGTTTCTACTAGGTGTTCAACACCAGTTCATTTATTCACACTTGTTAGATCGTACCATGGTACCTTGACTCCCATCATCATTATCAATGGTTTGTATTTCATTTTTTAATGGTATACATCAATGACCGGTAATCGAACGATGTCTCACTATGTTCGACCTTGGCTCATCTATTCACATAGTGTAGACTTGTACCACGACGGATCATTGTGAAGACTTTGGGTGAAGTACGAGAACCACCTTTTTTGTGCTCCGTCCCAACTCATATGGCACCACCTCAAAAACAATGGTACTTGTAGAGGAGTAGCGTGTTCATTCTCTGTTACAAATATCCTTTGTTATTGATTTTGAGACATAGCTCCATTGTGTATCTCTTCGTGGCTATGATTTTCTTTGACATGGATCCAATGTGCATTTTTCATGGCCATACTTTCTACTTCATATTTATCACATGGATCCACTATGTATTATTCGTTTCCATGGACATTAGTCATACTGTCATATGTACCATGGATCCACATTGTATTTTCTTTGGCGGTCATGCTTTATCACTCCTGAGCATGGGTATGCCCGACTTGGGAAAAAATCTCTTTCTTGATATTTGCTGATGGTTATTGATTTTTGAATTAGTTGTTTAGGAACCTCTGTCAATACTTTGATGCATCCTCGCCTCTCAGATTTCATAATGTATTCCGGCCATCATTTTTCCCTTCTGACCTCACACATTAGGGGGCATCTGTTATAGCAAAAAATGCCACACTCATGCCTTTGTGTCATGGCCTAACCCTTTCCCAATGATTGCTAGAATTTTCCCTAAAATTCACCTCCAAAATCATCTAAAAAACATGCTTTAAGAGCATATTTTTGTGTTTCCCTAGTGCAACATGCGAACATCCATGCCTTTCCTCACTACAACCCACAAATGCCCTCATTTTTGGTGAAAAATAAAATAATTTTGTGTTTTCGGGTGGGTTTTGCGCTTGGGCTCGTTTCCCAACAACCCTTTCCCATACAGAATGAAATCCAACTCCCCAAACCTCTTTGGGATAGATATAAAACAATCATTGAGGGCTAAGGAGGTGACAAGTCCATTAGTGTAAAGTTATGATGCCAATATCTAGCAAGCCTCCTTTTCCTATATTCTATGAGCAACATCCCCTTTAATATGGAAACTCTTTTTCCAGAGCTTCTTTCTCCTTTATATGACTATAGGGTGTCTCCTTATCCCTATATGAGTCATTGAGAGAAGTCTTTATTGGCTGAGTTGATTCTTGAAGATTCCTGAAGGAAGCTAGACAATTATCTTCAAGATGGTGCCTCGGGTTGGACAAGGTTGTAACTTACCTTTTCCACTTTCCGGTAATAAAAGAGCCTATTTTCCCCTAAATTTTTCTTCATTGTAAATTTATCTGTATGATTACTTTGAATTTGACATATCACATGCACATGTTTATGATCGTATAACTACTTTCGTCACAACCCTAGTTTTGTATCTGTCTTGCAAGTTTATTCCAGTGGAAGATCATGAGTTATTTGGTGAATTGGAGTAGGGATCAACATCAAACGAGAGAACAAGGTGCACCTTCTTTTCTCCTCTCTCTCGCTACCTTATCCTAAATAAAGTAGCTATTTTCTTTTATTGTTGGGTGTTTGTCATTATGGGGAGACAATTATCTCTTTCACTTGGTCTTTCTCTATTGTGATTATGACCCACAATCACAGGGGAAAAATCCCTTAATAAAAGAAGGCACTTGATAGTATTCTATTGGAGGACAACGTTTAGAGTGATAAAATGTTGGAGGATGAATCAATTGTGACCAATGGTCCAGATGAGTTTGGAGTGATCTTGATCGACACTATGGAGATGACGCGTGATGATAGTTAATTGGATCTCGGAGTAGATCCATTGGATTCAATTAGCTGAAGAGAGTTTGATAGAAGGACAACAATATATGGTGGAGATCTATTCAAATTCAAATATATCAAAGATTCAGAACGAGACATGTGGAAGGTCACTTGAGTGACACATGGTAGCTGATAGGACCCAGACATGGCATCAAAAAATGAGGTATGGACACATGGCAGTGACGTGGATGAGTAATAAAGAGACACGTGGTAGTGTTGTGGACACGTAGGCAAGGGACACGTTGAATCCATGTGTAGGTCCATGTGAAAAAGGCTTGGTGTAGTGAAAGAGAGGACGGTGACTGTGACCGTAGACCTTGTAATATCGATGATGGAGAAAGTAATAGGTTTTCAAGGTCTAAGAAGGATAGTGAATACCGTCGGAGCAACCATTTCAGAGTGTCACACTTGGAGGGAGTCCGACAATGGAGCTTTGAAACAACAGAGAAAGAGTAGTTAATAAGAGTTGTACATCGAGACGTACTCAGGAGTAATGGTAACTGTCCATCGAGGCAATTAGTTCAAAACCATTACAAAAACATCGATGCAAATGTATCAAAAAGGATCATCGAAGGAATATTCGATTTCTTGGTTGACATGCAACATATCCTATTCGTCCGTTCATAGGGGAGATTAACAGTGGGGATTGAGAGATGATGTAACACCATGTTTCCCCTAGTCTGTAAATATAACTATATTGGCCAAGGAACTATGGAAAACCTAAAAGTGTGAATGTTTGATTTGATGGACCTTTGAACAAAAGGTCGATGAATGTAAATTCTGTTATTTTAATAGAAAATGGTTACGTGTTGCATGACTGCTGAAAGAGGGGATGTGCTAAGAGAAAACCACGAATGCTATGAAAGGTTGTAGAGTGGACTCAGAATAGTTGCGTTAACCTCAACTGAACCAGTACCATGCTGGAATGAATTACAGTCGGATTGGTAGGTGGGAAGACCTCCTCAAGAGTTAATGAGGGGATGGGGCAGAATGCCCATCCGTAAGGCTTCTAGACCTAACCACGGACTGGGAATTCGAGCCACATGCAATCTTGTTGAGGAAGGCAAGGAAAGTGTGGTGGGCATAGGAAGACCCGAGGAAACAATGCAGAGATGAGAGCGTAAAATATCGGGTCTGAGGAAGGACTGAGAGATGAACAATGAGTTCTGATCACAGAAAATAGAGATTGAGCCAGGAGAAGGAGAGTAACCTTCATCCTTATCTATTTCTATATTGGGAGAAGGAGAGTAACCTTCATCCCTAAATTCTGTTGAGCTGGAAGTAAGATATTGAATCTCAAATCATTATGGCTTAAGATCGGGGGTGGCTAGTGATAAATCCATTGGGAGTGACTGAGCCTATGGTTGGGTGGAAATGAGCACCCCTTTCGGTAGTCGCATCACGCTCTATGGTTATGATAATTGTTTTCTTTCCTTATGCTTTGAATTGTAAATAATGGATGCATGCAAGTATTTACATGTCTATAAAGGGTTCTTTCTCTGTATTAAATGATTAAGTTATGAGTATGCATTCGCTCCCTTAAGAACCTATATTTCTACTTGATTTTCCATACGCCCCAGTTTAATCACTCGAAGGTGCTTTCTCGAGGAATTTACATCACCGTTCTGGAGTCGGAGGAAACCTCTGGGCATATCTATTGATTTGGTAACCTCACAAGTTACTTTTCCTTGATTCAGATCTTAAAGCTCTGCAAATTGGGAAGGTGTTCCCTTCAGACTAGTGGTCTATGAGACTTTGAAGTTGCACCTATTTCCTTAACCAAAAACCTGACTAAGAGTGGGGATCACAGCCTAAGAGTTATATGAAGATCCACGTGACTTGGGACTAGGAACCTTGGATCTTGGGGCTCCTAGATGTCAAATTTCATGATAGTCAAGTTGAACCCCGCAATTTCTATGAACCATCGATCTATGAACGAAGATCGAGGGTGGGGAATCACTGCAGAGCGCGAAGGTGAAAATAGTGGATGTGCTAGTTCGTGGCCTGCAATTCACCCTTACCGTTGATATCAATGGGATGGAAGATCAACGATCTTGGTTAGACTAGAATTGAGCGAGAACTTTCCAGATTGCGGAGGTTGAACTCTCTGGTAAAGAGAATGCATGTTGGGGCCCCACAATTTCTGTGAACTATCGATCGTCGTTGACATTCGATCTGAGTTTGACGTGATCCCTGAAACACAAGGAGCGTGTGGGACAACGAAATATTCAAGGGGATCAAGCTTAGAAGAGATAGGGAGAGAGGAGACACCATACGAGGGCACAAGCTCATAAGGAGGTGCGCGAACCAAAAAGGGAGTGAAAATAACATGACGTGAAGAACCAGAACACAAGCTTGATGCTGAGGAAACATCTAATAAACCTCACAGGGTCACTATGACAGAGAGAGTATCTCTGAGAGATGGCATAAATTCCCTAGTGATATCATGGCTTGGCACGGGGGTGTCCAGAGTGTTAAGAATGAATGCCTCTGAGCCTATGGTTGGGTGGAAAGGCACACACCCACAGTCAGTTAGTGGGCTACAACCTGTAATAGATAAGTATTCTCATACCTTCTGTAATTGAGCTGTAACTATGTAATAAAGTTGGATATCCCGTGAATGACCCAGGGATATGCATGTGTGTTTAATGATTATATTGTATCTCTTTATTCTCGCTTAAATTGTGTATTTAAGTAAGTATGGAATTGCCTGATTTGTATACGTAAATGCCCGAGCCCTGTGGTGGCTTAAGTGAAAATAAGTGGACTGTGAGTTCATCGACCTTGGTCACGATTTTCACGGGTGCACGTCGACACTCCCAGTTGCCCAGAGTCTCTAGGAGGATGGAGTCTATTAAGCTCAGGAGAGGTAGTTCTGATATGCACAGAGTCTCTATGAGGTGGGTAGAGGTCAAGAACCTCTTAAGTCCTAGAGTTGAGGAATGAACGTAAGGGATGCGTAAAATAATTCTTCCAAGAATTACATTCAAGAGAAAGAGTGAAAATATTTTAATCCTTTCAGAGCCAATAAAGCTCAGGAAGAATAGAGAGACTTAAGTATCAAAAGGGAATATCCTTTCATTTGGAAGATGAATGGAAAAGATCCGTTCGGGAGGGCCCAAGGTTTGTCATGACCGTTATATTTGAAGAAGGAGTGCAAGCGTTAATGCCTCGACTCCTTCAGTCTTCGCAAGTTCGATGAATGTTGGTAATCATTGTGAAGGGGACAGATCCTTTGAAGTCTGAAACCCAAATTCACGATGTGATCTGAACCGTAGATCCAAGGATCTATCGGGACCCACCTTGACCGTTGGATCTGTGAGTTTGGAGTTCGCGTGACGGGAGAATCACACATTTATACGACTAAAAATATGAAAATCGAATTCGTGATGTGACCTGGACCATTGGATATAGGAAATTCGTGGACCGTCGATCTGACGTGAGCCGATTTAGGGGATTGGGAATCGGGGAAAAGGGGCAATAAATCTTCCCATTTCATGAAACGCGAAATCCTGAAATGCGAAGTCCTGATTCGTGAAGAGGTGAGATAGCTTTTGAGTCCGCGAAGTGCTAAGTCCCGAAATGTTCGAAAGTGGGCAACGAGTCATAGGTGAAGGTCACATCAGTGGAGAATAAGGGAAAGAGCTAGTGCTCACTAGGCTCTAGTTAGGAATTCAGGAAGTCGAGAGAGTCGAGTGACTCACATCAGAATACCCAAAGTCGTGAAGCACCTTTTGATTAGGCCTATGATCACAGCCTAAGGTCATATGAAGGAAGGGGCTAGCATGAAGAGCTAGCACCTGTTGTTCAAATCCTTCAAAGGGGCCAGGAAAGAGCCCACTGGTTTGGAAGAACCTGCAATAAGAAGAAAGGGGAACCTAGAGAGAGTTAAGGAAAGCGAAATTTTGATGCCCCACCCCTTAAAAGAGCACTTAGGGGCCGAGTGTGTTACAAATTGGTATCAGAGCATGGTTACAACACTTGGCCTGCTTGGGCTCATGGATGAGTCGCTTAAAAACTCTATTTGAAGTACTTTTAAAAGAGTGACACTCTACCTTACCTCTTTCTTAAAAGTTTGGTTAAAAATGTTATTAAAGAAAAGAATGAAACTCTCTACTGTGTGTGTTCATTTAAGAAATTGAACTGTGTATTGTTCATGAACTAATAGAATGTTAGCTAACAATAAGTGTTTTTGTCAACAATCGAGCAGTCAGTAAATCACGAGAAAAAATGAAGAATAAAGGATGGTGACTTGTCATGAAGTGGGGGATGGCTCCCACAATAGAGACGGAGAATATGACAAAAGGAGGGTAGTGGAAACCCCTCCCGATATGGATGAAACTGTAAGGAGCCTCAGGGCCAAATTACAGAGTTGCAAGGCTGACAACAAGAGATTGATAAAGGAGCAAGAAAAACAAGCAAAAATTAATGCAGTCTTGCTGCAAATCTTGTCCGACATACAGAGGAAACTACAACATGAACCCGTAACCAGTCATGTGGACCGACGACATAAGAAGAGAATTCAAATTCCACCTGAGATATGAAAACATGACTCCATAAGTGACCACATTGGGAGAAGCACCTCGAAGAAAGACCAACCTGGACGTAGGGGACACTCATCGGAAGAGTCCTATGGAAAGGAAGATGGCAAATCCGAAGGATCTTCTAGTAGCAGAGAAATCTCACATTCTCAAAGGAAAGGAAAGAAGCATAAGCATTCCAAAAATCATGATCCTAAAGAATTCAGGAAAGCCAAACCACCCTCTTTCGATGGAGAGATTAGGAAGGGAGAAGAGGTTGAAGTTTGGCTGCTTGGTTTAAAGAAATAATTCAAAGTCCATGACTACTCTGAAAACTTGAAGGCTCGAATAGCCATCTTTAACCTGAATGGAAAGGCTTCCATTTGGTGGGAAGACCTTAGGAATGTGAAAGGATTTCATGCGAAGGACTTGTCATGGAAACAGTTTGAGAAATACTTCAGGAAGCAGGATCTGTCAGAGAAATACATGGATGGGAATAATAAGGAATTCTATGAACTCAGGTTGGGGCAACCCACCATAGATGAATTTGTCAATAAATTCCTTGAACTAATAA
Organism: Picea engelmannii; assembly: GCA_009831015.1. Taxonomy (NCBI): domain Eukaryota; kingdom Viridiplantae; phylum Streptophyta; class Pinopsida; order Pinales; family Pinaceae; genus Picea; species Picea engelmannii. The sequence continues at coordinate 847,933 of ML785720.1, forward strand.
GGTATGTACCCTACATAAAACATGAAAAAGTAAAAATGCAGTGGTTCATTAGTGGGTTACCTCAGACCTATCAGGAAAGGATTGAGTTCGATGAACCAAATACCTTAGAAGAAACTATCCGAAAGGTGAGGTATTGTTATGAACAATTTGGGAGTAAGACAAGACCTCACGAGAACTAGAAGAGGAGGAGTAGTTCGGGATTCCAGAAGAAGGGGTTTAAATCCTCAATATTTAAGAACTATGGAAAAGATTCTAGAAGGAGCTTTCCTACTAGAAGTGTATATCAACAAAATTTCCCCTCTCAAAGTAGAAATAAACCTTTTAAGATAGTCACAGAAAAGAATGATAACCTAAATAAGGAACCCTTAAAATGATGGGGTTGTGGAGAAGATCATCGATTGAGGGACTGCCCACACAAACAATAGAACAATAAGAGAATCTATAATATCCAAGAAGATACCACCATCAATTATGTAGCTAGGAGCATGCCACTAATCTATGCAGCCTTGGACAATAATCAAGCCAACCACCAAGCTTCAGTAGTGGAGCTGGAAGGTATGAACGCCAACCATCTAGTTTATTTTAATTGACCCAGGTTCTAATTTGAGTTATGTGGCCCCTCAGACTGTTGATAAATGTAAACTGCAACCAATTAGACATGTTAAACCTTGGTTGGTGTGATTAGCCATTGGGACCAAAAGAAAGGTGGCAGAGGTCATACCATCCTATCAATTCATCATGGGTGGATTTCCCACCCGAGCGACCCTTAACATACTTCCCTTGGGATCTTATGACTTGTTGATTGGTATGGATTGGATGGCTGCTTATAAAACTAAATTGGACTTTTATCATAAAACTTTAGAATGTGTAAATGAATAAGGGAGAAAAACAACCCTCCAAGGGATTCAGAAGCCTGTCTCAGTGAGACAAATATCATCCTCTTAAATGAAAAAGTGTTGCATAAAGGGGTGTTCCTTATATGCCATACAAGTACTGGAATTTGTTGAGAATGACAAACCAAACCTAGAGGACCACCCCATATTAAGAGAATACAAGGACGTGTTCCCATAATAGGTGCCAGGTCTACCTCCAATAAGGGATATTGACTTCTCGATAGAAATTACACCAGGAGAAGTACCAATATCTAGAATGCCATATAGAATGAGCATGCCAGAGCTGGTTGAGCTCAAGCTATAGCTAAGGGAGATGATGGACAAAGGCTACATCCGACCCAGTGTATCTCCGTGGGGAGTGCCCGTCTTTTTTTTGAAAAAGAAAGATGGCACACTCTGATTGTGCATATATTACAAAAAACTCAATAAGACAACCATAAAGAAAAAGTACCCCTTACCAAGAATCAATGACCTGTTCGACCAATTGGAAGGTGCTTCCATATCATCGAAGATCGACTTAAGGTATGGATACCACCAAGTCTGGATTAAGGATGGAGACATCCACAAAACAATCTTCAGGACGAGGTATGGTCACTATGAATTCGCAGTGGTGCAATTTGGGTTAACCAGTGCCCCCACCACTTTTATGTGCTTGATGAATAATGTACTCAACAAATTCCTAGAAAAATTTGTATTGGTTTTCATTAATGATATCCTAATCTACTCCAAGAATAGGGAGGAGCATGAAGAACATCTTAGACTCGTACTTCAAGTACTAAGAGAGCATCAACTCTACGCTAAGTTTAGCAAGTGCGATTTATTTTATAAATAAGTCCATTACTTAGGCCATGTCATATATAAGGAAGGGGTGGCAGTAGACCCTGACAAGATTAGATCTGTTATGGAATGGCCTACCTCGAAGGATGTATCCCATATTAGATCCGTCATGGGCTAAGAAGGATACTATAGAAGGTTCATAAAAGGGTTTTCCAAGATTGGTTGTCCAATCACTTCCCTTCAAAAAAAGGGGATTAAATTCATTTGGACATCAAAATGTGAAGAAATATTTCAGGAACTGAAATACCTCCTGACCCATGCACCCGTGCTAAAGATTGCAGACCCAGATAATGATTTCCTCGTGTGTACAGATGCCTGCAAGGAAGGACTCAGAGGAGTCCTTATGCAAAAGGGGCGTGTAATTTGCTACGCGTCCAGGAAATTAAATGAGCATGATATAAATTATGTGACCCATGACCTAGAGTTGGCTTCCATAGTACATGCTTTAAAAATATGGAGGCACTACCTCCTGGGTAGGAGATTTCTGCTTATGACAGACCATTTTGGATCGCGACACCTGTTTGATTAACCAAAACTCAATGCCAGGAAAGCTAGGTGGATGGCTCTCCTAAGTGAATTAAATTTTGAAATGAAACACATAAAAGGAAAGGAAAATAGGGTGGTCGATGCCCTTAGTAGAAGTATAAAAACAATTCAACTAGCAGCAGTAAGCACCTGGGAAACAGATGTCAGGGAAAGAGTAAAAAAATCACAAGAGATAGATGTATTCTTCAAGACCGTGACTTCATACCTAAGGCAAGATCCTACAGGGATAAAGTATGAAGGCTACCAGATGCTCGAGGAAGGGCTGCTGACTTACAGAAATAGATTATATATTCCAAACTGTGACGACTTGAAGAGGTTCATAATGGATGAACTACATATGAGACCATATATTGGTTACCCAGGATATCGAAAGATGATCACGACCACTAGGAAACAATTCTATTGGCCCGGATTGAAGAAATACATAGCTAAATATTTAGCTAAGGGCCTAGAATGCCAACAAGTTAAGGTAGAACACCAACATCCAACAGGATTGTTACAACCCCTATTGATCCCAGAATGGAAATGGGAAACCGTCTCCATGGAATTCATCACCGGATTACCAGAGTCAACCAAGAAAAATGATGCCATCATGGTTTTGGTGGACAAACTGAGTAAGTCTGCTCATTTTGTTCATGTCAAATCAACTTGGAAGGCCATATATATTGCCAACATATTCATGAAGGAGATATTTATAGTGCATGGCATGCCCAAGGAAATTGTATCTGAGCGAGATACCAAATTCACTTCAAGCTTTTGGAAATCCCTAATGGCTGGTTTTGAGACAAAATTGTTGTTCAACACATATTATCACCCTCAAACTGATGGAAAGACAGAAAGAGTGAACCAAATAGTAGAATACATGCTAAGGATGCATGTAATGCATCAGCCTAAGAAGTGGGAAGACTACCTACCATTGGTAGAGTTTTCCTACAACAACAGTTATCAGGAATCCTTGAAGATGAGCCCTTTTGAAGCCCGATATGGTAGACAGTGCAAGATTCCAATTAGTTGGAGTAACCCAGTGGATAGAATTACAATCGGACCTGGCATGCTGAAAGAAATGGAACAACAAGTGGTTCAGATAAGACAAAATATGAATATTTCTCAGGATAGACAGAAAAGTTACGCCGACAGAAAGATGACTCCCAGAGAGTTCAAGACCGAAGACCATGTCTATCTTAGAGTTAGATCCGGGAAGAGTTCCCTGAGAATGGGAGCTTGTGCCAAATTGGCACCTCAATATTGTGGACCCTTTGAAGTATTAGATAGAGTGGGACATGTAGCCTATAGGATAGCACTCCCTCCCGTTGTAAAGGAACATAATGTTTTTCATGTTTCATTATTGAATAAATATGTACATGATGCTAATCATATAATTGACTGGTCTTTGATCGAGGTGGAGTCGGAGGGAGAATTCCTGACAGAACCCCAATGCATATTAAACAAGAAGGAAAACTCACTCAGGAACCAAACCATTGCACAGGTCAAGGTGCAGTGGAAACATTTTGGCCCAGATGAGGCTACGTGGGAAATGGAGGATGCCATGAGGCAGACATATCTAATTTTGTTTACTCCTATACATACATGTCATGTTGATAGATAGAACATTGAGGACGATGTTCCTTTAAGGGGGAGGGAATTGTAACACCCTGTTTCCCCCATTCTGTAAATATAACTATATTTTCCAAGGAACTATGGAAAACCTAAAAGTGTGAATGCTTGATTTGATGGACCTTTGTACAAAAGGTCGATGAATGTAAATTCTGTTATTTTAATAGAAAATGGTTACGTGTTGCATGACTACTGGAAGAGGGGATGTACTACGAGAAAACCATGAATGCTATGAAAGGTGGTGGAGGCGACCCGAAATGGTTGTGTTAACCTCCACCGAACCAGTACCATGATGGAATTAATTGCTCAGATCAGAATAACTCTCTGACCCAGGAATGAATTTCAGTTGAGCTGGTAGGTGGGAAGACTTCCTCAAGAGTTAATGAGGGTATGGGGTAGACCACCCATCCGTAAGGCTTCCAGACCTAACCACAGACTGGGAATTTGAGCCACACACAATCTTGCTGAGGAAGGAAAGGAAGAAAGTGTGGTGAGAAGAGGAAGACCTGTGGAAACAATGTAGAGAAGAGGGCGGAAACTCTCGGGTCCGAGGAAGGAATGAAAGAGGAAAAATGAGTTATGATCATAGAAAATAGAGATTGAGCCAAGAGAAGGAGAGTAACCTTCATCCTTATCTATTTTTGTATTGGGAGAAGGAGAGTAACCTTCGTCCCTAACTTCCGTTGAGTTGGAATTAAGAGATTGAATCTCAAAGCATCGTGGCTTAAGCTCAGGGGTGGCCAGTGATAAATCCATTGGGAGTGATTGAACCTATGGTTGGGTGGAATCAACCACCCCTTTCAGTAGTCACATTATGCTCTATGGTTTTGATAAGTATTTTCTTTCCTTATGCTTTGAATTGTAAATAATGGATGCATGCAAGTATTTACATGTCTATAAAGGGTTCTTTCTTTGTATTAAATGATTAAGTTATGAGTATGCATTCACTCCCTTGAGAACCTGTATTTATAATTGATTTTCCATACGCCCCAGTTTAATCACTTGAAGGCACTTTCCCCAGGAATTTACATCACCGTTCCGGAGTCGGAGAAAGCCTTTGGGCATATCTACCGATTTGGTAACCTCACAAGTTACTTTGCCTTGATTCATAGCTTAAAGACCTACGATTTGGGAAGGTGTTCCCTTCAGACCAGTAGTCTAGGAGACTTTTAACTTGTGCCTATTTCCTTAAACAAAAACCCGACTAAGAGCGGGGATCATAGCCAAAGAGTTATATGAAGATCCACGTGACCTGGGTCTAGGAACCTTGGAGCTCGAGGCTACGAGATGTCAAATTGAACGATAGTCAAGTTGAAACCCGCAATTTCTATGAACGAATATTGAGGGTGGGGAATCACTGCGGAGCGTGAAGGTGAAAATAGTAGACGCGCTAGTTCGTGGCCCACAATTCACCCTTTCCATTGATCTCGACGGGTTGGAAGATCAACGATCCCGGTTAGACTATACTAGAGAAAGCACTTTCCATATTGCAGAGGTCAAACTCTCTGGTAAAGAGCAATCATGTTGGGGCCCCACAATTACTGTGAATCGTTGATCGTTGTTGACCTTTGATTTGAGTTTGATGTGATCCCTAAAATGCAAGCAGCACGTGGGACGGTGAAATGTTCAAGGGGATCAAGCTCAGAAGAGATAGTGAGAGAGGAGACACCATACGAGGGTGCAAGATCAAAAGGAGGTGCATGAACCAAGAAGGGAGTGCATAGAACATGAACTGAATAACCAGAACGCGAGCTTGAATCTGAGGAAGCATCTAATAAACCTCACAGGGTCGCTATGATAGAGAGAGTCTCTCTGAGAGATGGCATAAATTCCCTAGTGATATCATGGCTTGGCACGAGGGTGGAGAGAGTGATAAGAATGAATGCCTCTGAGCCTATGGTTGGGTGGAAAGGCACACACCAACAATCAGTTAGTTGGTTGCAACCTATAATATATAAGCATTATCATACCCTATGTAATTGATCTATAACTATGTAATAAAGTTGCATATATTGTGAATGACTCAGGGATATGCATGTGTGTTTAATGATTATACTGTATCTCTTTATTCTCGCTTAAATTGTGTATCTAAGTAAGTATGGAATTGTCTTCTTTATATACCTAAATGCTCAAGCTCTGTGGTGGATTAAGTGAAAAAAAGTGGACTGTGAGTTCGTCGACCTTAGCCACGGTTTTCATGGGTGCATGTCGAAACTCTTAGTTGCCCAGAGTCTCTAGGAGGACGGATTCTGTTAAGCTCCGGAGAGGTAGTGCTAATATGCATGGAGTCTCTATGAGGTGGGCAGAGGTCAAGAACCTCTTAAGTCCCAGAGTTGAGGAATGAACATAAGGGGTGCGTAAAAGAATTCTTCCAAGCATTACGTTCAAGAGAAAGAGTGCAAAGATCTTAATCCTTTCAGAGCCAACAAAGATCAAGAAGAATAGCGAGAATCAAGTATCAAAAGGGAATATCCTTTCGTTTGGAAGATGAACGGACAAGATCTATTTGGGAGGGTCCAAGGTATGTCATGAACGTTAGATTTGAAGAAGGAGCACATGTGTGAACGCCTCGAATCCTTCAGTCTTCGCAATTTTGACAAATGTTGGTAATCATAGTGAAGGGGACGGATCCTCTGAAGTCTAAAACCTGAAGTCGTGATGCGATCTATACCGTAGATCTAAGGATCTATCAGAACCCACCTTGACTGCTAGATCTATGAGTTCAGAGTTTGCGCAATGGGAGAATCATGCATTGGTGTGACTAAAACTCTGAAACCCGAAGTCGCAATGTGACCTGGACCATTGGATCGAGGAAATTCGTGGACCGTTGATCTGACACGAGCAGATTTCGGGGATTGGAAATCGGGGAAAAGAGGCAGAAATCTTCCCACCTCCTGAAACACGAAGTCCCAATTCACGAAGAGGTGAGCTAACATTTGAGTCCGTGAAGTGATAAGTCCCAAAACATTCGAAAGTGGGCCCCATGTCATAGCTGGAGGTCACATCAGAGGAGAATAAGGGAAGGAGATAACACTCTCTAAGCTCTAGTTCAGAATTCGGGAAGTCAGGAGAGTCGGGTGACTCACAACAGAATACCCAAAGTCGCAAAGCGCCTTTTGATTAGGCCTATGGTCATAGCCTGAGGTCATATGAAGGAAGGGGCTAGCATGAAGAGATAGCGCTTGTTGTTCAAATCCTTCAAAGGGGCTAAGAAAAAGCCCGCAGGTTTGGAAGAACCTGCAATAAGAATAAAGGGGAACCTAGAGAGATTTAAGGAAAGCGAAATTTTGATGCCCTACCCCTTAAAAGAGCACTTAGGGGCCGAGTGTGTTACAACTGAGGTGATCCGAGGTGCAATGTGGATCATTTTTTCTATGATTATCAACAACAAGGATTGAAAGGGTGAAATGAGTCTAATGGCTTGGGTGAGTTAAGCCACGACGTTGTTTGGTGATTTCTCATAGCTGAAGGTCACATGGAGTAAGTGCTAAGGTATAAGATCTTAAGGATATAAGCCCGAGGATTTAACATTCAGTCACAAGGGAATAAAACCTGGTTTGGAGTGCTAGCGAACTGTGTAGAGTAACAGAGAAGAAAAATTTGTTAAAAGAAGTTTGGGCTCGTGAAATTGAGATTTAGAGTGGCTCAAAATCATAGCTGAGCGGAAATTGACTAAAGAATTATGCCCCTGTGGGAAGAAAAGGTTGGGAGGTCATTAATTTGGACCACACATGACCATATTTCCCATAAAAGTTGCAATGTATACCCATCTTCTTATTTTTAGATTTTTCTCCTTTGTCACCATTAGGAGAAGAAGTTGGCTGAGAGGGTTTGGGACCCTTTTTAAAATTGTTGTTGTGGTGAGGATGTTTATTCTTGGGATTCCTGGATTTATCTTTCTGCTGGATAACTAAGGATTTTTTGGATGTACCTACAATGCTGATCAATCCAAGTTGCACAAGATTATCTTACTCTCAAATTAGAACATCACAAAATGACTCAAGAGAGGGTTCTTTATAAGCACTCCCTAGAGCTTCTCTAGTGGCATAATAGGTAGATACAAAAACATAATATATGCACTGCCAAGCTTAGAGAGAATAACATGTATGCATCGATCTTCCTTTAGATCTAGTTGGCACTCTGTACACAAAATTCTAAGTGTTCTAAACTTAGATAACTAATATTCAATGCAAGGATAATCATTTAGACTTAAATTCATTAATAAAATTTCCAATAGGTGAGCTCGAATAATATTGTGTTTACCAAACACATCTTCAAGCTTTTCCCAAGCTTTATTGGGGGCATTAATTTCTTTACAGTGAAACCTTAAATAAAGAGAGATGGACATTTGATTATTCCATGGGATTTTCCATTCCTATTAATCTATTTTCCATACTTTTCATGATCAATGGGTTCTTGTTCTTTTCCCAAGATAATCTGATACAATCCTTTACTTCTTAATAAATCCTCCATATGGGATTTCTATTGGAAGTGGTTGGTGTTGGTAAGCAAAACACCACTAGGAGAATCTATATTAAATATGCATAACAAAAAAATGAAAATGATGGTCTAGATGGAAATATCTCAAAAAAATAGACTATTTAAAAAGAATGGCACTGAAAACAGACTTCGGATGTGAAAGTTATTCCCTTTTGAAAAAATGCATAAATGATAACCGAAGAGCCACATGGCAAGTAGAAATTGGTCCACATTGTGATACCCTTCCTTCGAATAACTTCAATTTTACAAATAATTTTCTTATGAAGTGACCCACTTTTATAGAATAAGCGGGATCACTTTTACAATGAAGTTACCTTTTAAATGAAATTTGCATGCAAAATAATTAACTTAAAATAAAATATTAAAGCTACTTATAGTGATTCACTTTTATAATTGAAGTGAAATACACTTTACAATGGATGCATGAACTTTTTCAAAAAAAATAACAAAAAAGAGACTTGAACTCAAGACCTCTTACTTAATAAAGCAACTTTTAACCAAGTGAGCTAGTGCAAAACATATTATATTGTTTATGAGGATTGGGACTATTGTTGTTGTTGTTGTGGAAGACGGTCTTGGAGAGCGTGCTCATAAAACACTATTTTCACACAAGAAAATTGTTTTTCTTATCGAAAACAACAATGGGTTATGTCTCAATTATCTTACTCAAAAAATGCAAATTTTCCCTTTGCTTCTGATTTACTGAGATCACACATAGCACACAACAAAGAGCATGCGCAGATAGGAAAAACCTTTCCGCTCTATTTCAGATTTTTTGAGATCTCACAAAGCGCAGGGAAAATAGAATACGATGATCGAAAAGAGTAGCAACCTGGAAATAAAAACAAAAAACTGAAATATTATCTCTACAAGAATTTAAAAGGGCGTATTCAGGCTTTATACCTCCGAATTTGACTGAAATGGGCGTATATTGGGAAAAAGGAAGCCTTTACAAGTAAAACAAAAGGTATTCCTAACTGAAATGAGCGCTCTGGATGTAATGGAATATTCCTCTCATCCCATAAATGTACAAAAATGGCAGAAACCATATATGTGATAACACAACTTCAAAATCTCAATCTACAATGGGAGCGGGTCTTCAAATGCACTCTGATACCATGTTCGATAGCATAGGTATTCCAAAATAGGACGAACACCTTCAATAACCACTCACACAACTAGATCAAATATCAACACAAATTGTTTTACGTTGTAAAACCCCTATGGGGAAACATCCATGACCCCAACCAACGTGGCCACTTGGAGCAATTTATTAATGAAAAATAAAAATACTACGAAGAGATTTACAAGAGAGTTTCTAATAATCGATCATTGAAAAATGACCCTCCATTCTATTTAAATAGATATCATTGACCAATCGGGTGCTAAGCCAGAGATCAATGTAATTGTTAAGATTAAGGAGAATATGAACCGTCATATCACTCTATGTCAGGAACATATAATGCCAGTCGTATTTGCTAACTACAAATGCATACTAATGCATACTAAAGAAAAATGATAGGAAACACATCTTTACCTAACAACACAATAGACCAAGTTGATGTTCACTAACTCCTAAGTGTCTAAATATCCTAACAATGTGTTTCATTGGTGAGGGAGTCAAACTACACATTTTTGTAGTTGTGGATGAGATATTTGGATTTTGAAAGTTGCATTGAGTTTGTAATCCATGAAATACTACAGGTAGCCTATTTCAGAGTTTAAATTATCATATTTGGCTGGTAGAGAAAAATGCAAAATAATTTTTAATGAAAGTATGAGCCTCATTTAAAACACTTTTTTTCCCAAATTGAATTCCATTAACTTGTATTACATATTTTTTTATATAGTATTCCAAGATGAAGACTAAAATTAACCGAATTAATCACTTTTTGAGAAAATTTTAATCCATGAAAATGGTCAACTGACATATAGAGAAGTTAATACCAAAGACCTGGTGAACTTGTTGATTTTTCCTGAAACTTAGTTCTAAGTCAGCCAAAGATGTAAGACAAATTCAATAAGTATAGGTAATGTTTCACATACTCTTACATAGATCAGATCCAATTAAATTCATAAAGTCCGACCTCAAAAGTAAGATGCATGCAATATGATACAAGCAAGAAAAAAATACGAGGAAAATAAAAATCCGATAATGTCACTAAAATAGGAAGTTAATGTGTACATTTAAACCATAAAATAAAACTAGAATCAACGAATGATGATCCTAATATGTAGTGCACAATCATCAATCAAATTAAAAGGATTTAAGACTATGGAAGTAGCACCTAAATGAAAAAGGTTTACTTTAAAAAAAAATGTAAGGGGGTCCCCAAGATGGATAGCTTGTTGAGGCCTCAACACAAGGACAATCTGCATTATAGGACTCCAATGGGAATTCATTCATGATGGCTTGGAATATTTTTGTCTTTTTTCTAATTTTCATGTAGGAAACATTTGCAAATATTGTTGGATTCACAAAAGTTCATTTTCCATATGCAACATATAGAATGAAGGTATGTTAATTAGATAAATGATGCATACAATTAAACTATTCAAAATCATATTCAAATGTAATTAGTAAATAATGACTATAATTTGTAAAACACAATTATCTATTTCCTAATTATATTCAAATTGTAATTGATAAACAACTCCTTCATCACAACTATTGGTTTTATTTCACATGCCATAAATTTGTTTTCATCATGCCCCTCAAACATGCAATTGGGTAGCATGTTCATGCTTCCATGATGTGAACTGTTTATAAACTGTGCAACATTTCCTGAAGCTTTTGGCTTTCCATCAATATATGTAAGTTGTTCTTTATGTTGATTATTGTATTTTATTTTGTTATAATTTGCACAAATTCCATGTCTCTGCATACTTAATAGATATTAGGTCAACCATATCCAATGTGTATAATCATACATTGGGTCAACATACTCCATTAGTTCAACTACGTTGTTGTATGAAATGAATACACCATCCATAGAAGATAACCCTAGCCCATGTAAACTAGAGGGAGCAATTAGAAATGCTTTTCCATAGATACAAAAATCAATTTCCAACTAAGGAACTAGGTTTGGTTCCCAGATTTTCACATAATGCCTATATCTCAATGGAACTTCCTTGTCTCCATCAATTTCATTGTCATAAAATAACATTTCTCCTTAAAAAATAAACAAATCCATACATTTTCTAAATTTTCTTATGACATTACCACCTCTAGTGGTTCTTAATGTCTTACTTGACATTTCGACTTCCCCTTTTTCTTTAGAACTACCATAATTGCTATCTAAATCAATATATGTTTGGTTTTCCATGCCCACCCATTATTTAAAATTAACAACGATTCAACATTTTTTTGGTAAAAAAATAGAACAAAATTCATAGATTTCATTATAGATTTCACTTTTAGTTATACCTACTCTCTTGGCTTGGGTCTTGTTGCTTGATCAAGAATGAAGCAATCCAGAATATTGATTTCTTGCACCAAGGATAAGGATAGTGATTTTTTCATAGATAGGAAAGAAGTCATATAGATTCAAAGGCATTTGGAGTATCTTTGACATTATTAGACATACATTTAAGATAAGTACGGATACTTAAAACATTTCTTGGTCCAAAGGTTTGAAATCATGACCTCTAACTCTGTTAAAATGAGAGGAAAATTAAGATAAATATGTATCCTTAAAAATTTCCCTCGTCAACTTCATGAAAATTTCTTTATAACCTTATGTTGATTTTAAATATCTCCCATAACATCTCTCTTTCTATCCCAATGTACCATACTTATAAAATTTCCAAATCCCAAAGTACTTTTTTCTCCTCCAGAGCGACAAAATCACAAGAGGTCAAATCTCTTTTCATTTTTGTTAAATACTTCGTCGTCCGCCAATTTCCATACTTAGTCCCATTCTTGAATCGTAGTAGCAGAGATCTATTAAAATTTTATTGCCCCACTTGTTTCTCCGCCCACCATGTTATTCCTTACACTCAATTTTTTTTTGAGTTTTATCGCGCAAGAGGAGTTTCCACGTTTCCTTTAAAAAAATGATCATTCCTCCGTCTGTCGATAATAGGTACTTAGAAACTTTCCAAGATTACTCATTATAACCTCGGAAGGAGAGACTAGATTTCTCAAGATTGTAATATCCATTCTTTCACTCCATCCAAATATTTTTCCCATGTCACGACAAACGATATGACCAACTTAATGAGAACTTTGTCGAGTTATTGTTTTTTCAAGGGTCATTTTTTTTACCCGGTTTTTAAAAATGGTGCTACTGGTAGCACCCCCCCCTCCCTTTTTAGGTGTTTTTTTTGATATTTTAAATTTTCTGATTCGCAATGTTTCCACATTATTTTTTACGATGGTTAAAATTTACCCTCAAATTAAAAAGCAATGCTACCAGCAACACTGCTTTTTTTTGGAGTTGAAATCATAATTTAATTGAAACTGTCTTCGACAACTAGTATCATCATCAATAAACAACTCAAAATATACTTCTAAATCATTGCTTAGTCTTTTATTTTTTATTTTTTAAAATTTATATTAAAAAAAAATAATAAATTGGACGAAAGAAAAAAAAACTTTGCAAGTTAGTTTTTTTAAAAAATAAAACAAAAAAAATCCATTTTAAAAACAAAAACTCTATCCCTAGATGGGGTGACACATGGAGAACACTCGTCAAAAGATGGGGCAGATACAAAGGTATTTAAGGCTCCTTGTCGCCACCCTCCTCCCTTGTCTAGTCATGATGTGTAGCTTTCACTTCTGCCAAGGCTTAATGCACTAGGTCTTAATGGAGACTCAAGTTCGGCTCCTCAGCACCAGTGTGATACTGTGAATGGCCATTACTCCATCACTTATGACTACCAGAGCCAGCAATTCCTCCATCCTTCTACTCTTATCTTCCTACGAAGGGTATTATATTGGGTATTTGGCCACAATTCACGGTCTATTTCTTCTTGCTTTGCTCTACACCTTAGCTTTTTCATCTCCTGCTTGCACCACTATTGATTCCATTCTCCCTGGGCTCTTCTTAGCCATGCCTCGTGAGAGAGGTAAGTGTCAGTGAGGGCTAGCCTATTACATCTGGTTTAGCAGGCACAAACACCCAGGACCAACCTCTCTTGCTCTCATCGCAAGCGACAGTTCAGACCAGTCACCCTCCTTTGATCAGAATTGGCATGAGGCGGCTCAACCGAAGCCCTGTCCATCAAACACAAAGGGTCTCCATGGAGGTTTTTTGGTGGAAGAGGAAATTCCTCCCAACTAGGAGGAAATTCTGCCATTTTTTTCGACAACCACCTTGGAACAACAGTCGACCACTTGCACCACCACCCCTTTGATTTTCCAGGAGCCAACCGAGACAGGCTGCATCATTGAAGAGGAAATTCCTCTTCAGGAGGAGCACTCTGGAAATAATTATGTTGCTACTATGGAAGATGACCCTACTACAGATTCTACTATTGCTAAGGATTTTGTCGCTGCTACCATGGAAGAGGACCATGGAACAAATTGGGATGAATGTTAGAAAGAAGATGACATTGAAGAGCATGCTCACTCGACTCCCAGATCTTGCAGGCTCACGGAAGACCACTCGATCTTGATCTTCGAGATGCGCAAGGATTTGGCATAGCAGCTGCACAACCAAGGCACCTTCAGCAAGCGCTTGGATGTCTTGTACGACTCCTTGTCAAGCGAGTCTGTGAAAAGATGATGCCCGACTTGCTGCCAGCCTTTCGTCTTCCGACTTCGCTAGCATGGACGCTCGGGTTCGCCTCATGTCTATTGCTCTTACATGTTTTTTCTATGGTCTTAGTGTTAATTATTTTGTGCATCACAGACTCGGGTTCTGGTTCACTAGTTGTTCGGGGAACTCAATCCATTGCCTATTCTGGTTTCCATGCTTGTGGTAGAACAAGTGGCAAGTCCCCATGTTTTTGACAGATGTCTCTTTAAGATTTATGAACAATAGTGTCCACATGTTCTGGTTTCCACTATTGTGGCAGAACATGTGGCATGCTCTAGTGTATACTCAGACATGTGTGATTTTCACTAACGTAAGGTAATACAATACTTTTTTATTTACCCCCCCCAAAAAAAAATCTAAATCGAATTTAATATTTTTTTTGAAAAATTAAAAACTGAAAAAAAAACAAATTGAAATAAAATAAAAAATTAAAAGACAAATTTATATAAAAATAATTAAAGAAAAACTAATAAACCAAAAAAATAAAAACATATATAAAAGCTAAGGTAAAATGAGAAAAACAAAACAAGAGAAAAAAAACTTTAAAAAGATTTAAAAAACACACAAAAAAAATAATATTTTTATACAAAAAATTAAAAAATTTAATACAAAATAACAAAAAATACTAAAAAAAACCTTTATATATATGTGTGTGTGTG
>ML785720.1:880165-901698 GCA_009831015.1 Picea engelmannii
CTCCCTACCTAACTCATTTATTACCTCCTTATCCCTTCCCGTTAATGCCCCTTATCCCCTTTATTTAATATCTTATCCCTTGTAGTTAATATGTTATCCCGTATCGGGTATGTAAATTAATTTAATAATATAATTTATTATCTTTCTTTTTTATTTATTTACCTTATTAATTAATGAATTAATTAATACTTCAATTAATCATAAAAAAATCATGAATAACTAATTAATAATAATTAATTTAGTAAATGTTATTTTAAGAAATAATTAAGGTTTAGCTAATCTTTTAGGACAATTATATTATTAAATTAATTATAATTAATTATCATATACACCTATTTAAGCAGGGTCATTACAGCTCCTGGGTCCCTTATCTCGTTCGCTTCTTTAATTAGTTCTGTCTAGGATTTTCCCTTGTGTGTGGTGTTAATTTCTCTCTCCCACCTATTGATGATCGCTTTTCCCTTTGGATCAACCTACGTGTGAAAGGTACCCTTGGCTTCTCTTGTCGCTTGCTCCATCCTTGTGATCATCTGGGCGCTTTTCGGAGGTTCTTTTCCTTGGGGACCTCTCTTGCTATGGGTTTTCTTCATTCTTACCATCTCATTTTGCTTGTGGTGGTTTTTGTCTTGGGTTATCTTCCTGTTCCTATTCGCCCCTTTCTGATTTGTAAGCCAGGCTCTGTAATTGCTTCTCTCCAGTCTGTGGCTACTTCTGGTGTGTCTTCTTTTATGGGATTCCCTCGGCTACAGGCTCATATAAGCAATCATGGGCCTCTCATAAAGATGTATCTTCTAGTCCTTTTTCATTGTTTTGGAGTGTATGTTCTTGGGAGCCCTGCCATCATCTCTGTGCCAATCCTTTGCCCTGCACACTATATGACAATCATTACCACTCCCTGTATCTGTACTTGGCTGAGGTGTACCCTTACTTGACCATTGGGAACCCTTTTTTCCTTCGTCCTTTGCCGCCTGCTGATTAACTTTTCTACTTTCCCACAGGCAACCCCTGTACTTCTTCCTATTGACAGGACTGTGGTGTTGTACCTCTTCTTGTTGTGTGACCTGTATCTGCATTGTAAATCATGTTTGGGTGGTGGGTTATCGGATTCTTCCTAGATCCTTCGTGCCCTTCAGTTATTTCTACACCTTCATCCTCAATGTGGTCGTTCGTACTTCGATTGTCATCATAGTCTTTTGTCTCTAGTTGGATGCAGTCTGTTTGGAACTGATCATTTGGGATGTTGCTCCAGGTAGTGTCCACTTCTGGTCCTTGTTGGTCGACCCCCTCATTATTGATTCTATCCACCAGTGCATTTGTTGACCGCCACACCTAGCGCAACTCCACTGTGATCCCCATCTGCAAGTGCTCCTGAATTTTTTGCAAGGATTGTGGCAAGCGCCAGTGTCACTGAATTTTTCCCACTCTGGTACCATTTTTTAGTCTCCTTACTATGTTGATAACCAATGTGGAGTCTCCTTCCACTATGACTTTTTTCATCCCTTCCCGACTTAGAATATCGAGGCTGGTCTCTAGAGCTCCAAAGTCCGTGGTGTTGTTGGTTGAGTTTCCCAGACTCCCGACATATAGCTAGATGATATTTCCTTTACTGCCCCTGATTACTCCTCCCATTCATGTCCGTCCTGGGTTACCTTTCGACGCCCCGTCAAAATTCATCTTGAGGGAGCCTACTGGTGGTGGTTTCTAGTTGCGCTCACCTACTTGGAGTTGTGGTGGTCATCTTACTAGATTTGGGCTGCATCCGTCTTTCAGGTGGAAGGCTTCTAGAATTTAGGAGTCCTGGTCTGTGAGTTGCACTCTTCCTGTCTGGCAGTTGTGGCTTTGTACCATTTCTTTGGTCATGGATATTAATGTTTCCTTGATATTCCCTTCTGGCCAGCTTTGATTCCCAAATATGCGTCGATTCCTTTCCTTCCATATTGCCCATATGATCATTCCTGGGATGAGGGTCCAACAGAGGTTCACCTCTTCATTTTCACTGTAAGTCTCTTTCCAATTATTGGTAGTTGCGGAGATGTTACCTCAGATCCTATTTGAATGTCGGAAGATACCTGCTGCCCAATCCCATATTTTTGTTATGTAGGTGCATTTGTCAAGGAGATGGTTCATTGTTTCCTCCTTATCTTGACAGAGGTGGCATCTGGAGGGACCTATGAATCCTCTTTTCCTTAGGTTTTCCCAAGTTAGAATTCGGTTGTGGAGTACTAACCATTGGAAATTTTTTATTTTTGGCCACTAGGGGTCATTCCAAACCTTATCCCATTGTTGCGTTGGGTCTTCTTAGTCCTAGTCCTCTATATAGTGTTGGGATTCTTTGAGATTGAATTCCCTGTTGTCTTTGTGTCCCCATATCAGCTGGTCATTTCCTTCTGTGAATGCAATTTTTTGTTTCCCCAGTTCCTCCTCCACCTCTTTTACTACTGTTGTTGTTTGGGTTCTATTTTGTGGGGTGAGAGTGTTCCAGATTCTCCATTTGTTGTGATCTATTTCTTGTTTCCAGTAATGGTAGACTCTGGTTTTACCTTGCACGATAAACTCCTGTTGGAGTGCCTCCCTGTCTGGTTTCTCCATTCTAGGTTCCTGTTTCTGTGCGTCCTCCCAAAATCTAGTTGTTCTGCCATTCCTTACTTCCTAAAACTTGTGTGTCTGAATCCAGGCTTTGTTGCACCATGCTAGGTTCCAGATGGCTGAACCTTCCTTGGTTCCTTTGAAGTGGACTTGGTCCTGGTCGCTTATGTCTGAGACATACTTTTCCTTCCACAAGTTTTACCATGGTGTGTTTGTTTCTTTGACCCATCGCCACCATAGTTTCACTCCGTAGGCGTCATTGGTCACTTGCGGGTCTTGTAGCCCCAGACCTCCTTTTCTTTTTGGTTTACAGACCTTCTCCCAAGCCACCAGGGCCCATTTTTTCCTTGTTTCCTCTCCTCTCCACAAGAAGTCCCTTTGGATGGTTCTTATTTTTTGTAGTATCCCCTTGTGGGTTGGGAAAACGGACATCATAAAGGTTGGAATTGCTTGCAAAACATAATTAGTCAGAATAAGTCTTTCGGCTAGGTTAAGGGATCTGTAAGTCCAATTTTTTACCCGCTCCTATAATTTGTTGATTATTCCTTTCCCAAGTGGACATTTTGTAGGATTTTTCTGTCCGGGGTATGCCCAAGTATTTAGTTGGGAGTGCTCTGCGTTCAAAGCCCAGGATGTTGGCTAAATTCCTTTGGATTGCAGGGTTGGTATTGAAGAAGAAGATCATAGATTTGGAATGATTGATCTCTACACCTGAGGCTTCTCCAAACTCTTCTAGGATTCGTTTGTAGGATTTTGTTTCCTTAACTGTGGGTATGCCGTGAAGTAAGGTGTCATCCACGAACTATTAGTGCGTGGAAGTAGGGAAATTTTTGAAAGGTTTGATACATGTTATTTCACCTGTTGCAGTTTCACTTTTAATGCTTCGGCTGAGACCTTCCATCATCAGAATGAAAAGGAAGGGGGATAGTGGGTCTCCTTTTCTGATGCCTCTCGTGGGCTAGAAGGGTTTGGAAGGGGATCCATTTATTAGCAGTGAGTAGCTTGTTGTGGAAACTAGACTGACTATCCAGCTGATCTAGTGTTGGGTGAAACCAAAGGCTTCCAAAGTCATGTCCATATAGTGCCAGCTAATTTTTTCATAATATTTTGCTAGGTCCAGTTGCATTATCATTCCCCCTCTCTTATGAAGCTTCAAGGTGTGGATCAACTCATGGGAATGAATAATATTGTCCATTATCTGTCTTCCTTCCACGAAGTTGACCTGTTCCTGTGAGATCAGTGTGGGTGGGAGGGATTTCAATCTATTTTCTATAACTTTGGAGATTATCTTATAAACCATGTTGCACAGTGATATAGGTCTATACCGATCCAGGGTTTTGGCTTCATTTTATTTGGGGATTAGTGTAATCATTGTAGCATTGAGTGCTTTTAGGATGGAGGTTGACCTTCTAGAGTATTCCATCACCCTATAAATGTCCTGTTTGACAATTTCCTAGCAGGCTTTCAAAAAATCCACTGTGAAACCATCTGGTCCTGGGGCTTTCCCATTGGGCATTTCCTGGAGTACTTGGTCAATTTCCTCCTCCGCAATGGGTTTGTAAAGGTTGTTATTTTGTTCCTCGGTGACCAGGCAGGGGATATACTGGATTATATTTTGTATGGCCTCCATTCTGTCCTGGTTGGGTTCCTGGGCTATCCCATGGAAGTGGTTTACCAGAGTAGTTTCGATCTCATTATGTGATTCTCGCTTTATTCCGTCCTGGTCCTTAATCTTCAGGATTTTGTCCTTAATCTTTAGGATACTAAGAATCTATCGAGTCTTGTTGCTACCTGATACTGGTTCATTCGTTTATTGTTCCAGGTGAACTGGCCATTATTATTTTTGAGGTCTACCATCTTCGTTGTGTCTATGAACTTTGTGAATTCCTCCACATCCCTATCCAATCTTCTTGTACCTCCTTTTTTCTCCACAAGTTATGTGATGATGTTGAAGTCCCCTACTAGGATCCATTGGAGGTTGTGGGATTAGGTTTTAAGGTCTTCTAAGTCTCATATCATTCCTCTCTTTTCCTTTCACACCTGGGGCCCATACACATTAGTGCATAGAATCTCCTCTGTGTTCCCAATGATTTTCATGCAAACCGTAACGGTGTGCGTGGTCGCTTCAACTGGTATTAGGCTTAGTACCTATGGGTTCCACAAGGTGAGGATTCCTCCTACCATTTGGTGGCCCCTCATAGCCACCATCTTGTACTTGCACCATTGTTGTTTACTGATTTCCTCCATTCTGTCTATATTGCATTTTGTTTCTTGTATAAAACAGAGATCCTGTTGTTCTTTCTTTAATCTAGTCCTAAGGATTCTTTGATTTCTCAGGCTGTTTAGGCCTCTTATATTCTAGGTTATAACCTTCATTTAAACATGTGGGGGAGATTTGGGGAAGATTTTCTTGATCTTACCTGATTTTATCAATAGCGCTCTAAGCTCCTGTAGGGCTACACTATTTGATTTCCTGCCTTTTTTCCTCCATGTCTTCTTGGGTGAGAGTTGTGGTTGTCCCTCATCGACTTTGAATCCTAGGTGTCTAATCTCCCTATGTGCGTGCTTTAGTCCTCTAGCTTTGGCTTCCTCCCTTAGGAGAAATAGGTGATGAATGCGGTCAATTTGCTTTGTTGGTACATTGTCTACTCCATGTCTTTTCCATTGCTCTGGTATGTTCGGGAGATCTATAACTTCCCTTTCCACCAGGTCTCTGAGATCAACATCTTATGTGCCTACTTCGCTTGGGGTCATTTCCACATCTCCTTATACATCTTACATGGGGGTGTTGTCGTCTCTGATTTCTCCATCCATTGGGGTTGCACAACTCCCCTTCTCCTTCTTGTTACTTGGCCGATTGGTGGGCTCGTTTGTTGCTTGTTCTCTAATTTCTTGGGCTTTTGCAGAATCCTTTTCGTTTTCTTCCCCTTTGTTGGTTTTGTCCCTTCCTTTCATTTTATTCTCAGTCTCCAGGTTATTTATTGCTGGGGTTTTTCTCTGCTTCTGGGGTTAGGTTTTATAAACCCGTCCTCATCTTGTTGTGGTTTAGGGTTTTCCGCTTCCTGTTTTTTATTAAGAGGGAATTCTCTGATTAGGTGGCCATGTTCATGGCATCTTCTTCATTTTAAGGGGATCTGTTCGTAATATATGTTTTGGATCCATCCCCATCCCTGAATTCCAGACTTATGGCTTCTGGGAATGCTCCCGACACATCCATTTCTATGCAGATTCTTGCGTTAGATGTATATCTCCCTTTTAAGGTGACTTTTGAGGTCTTCACATATTTCCCCAATTTGTTTCCTATTGATTTGAAAGTAGAGAGTATCCAGTAGTCTATAGGTAAGGAATAAAATCTCAGCCAGATTGGTACCTTTTTGAAAGTCTCTTTTTCTAGGGAGAAATTTTCCTTCCATGGCTGCATGTACAGTCCAACTGAGGTGTGGAAGTATGGCCCTCCCTCAAAGACTCTATCCTTTTCCTCTAGTTTCATGAATACTATTGTGAAGAATCCTTTCAAGCCCAAGTGGAGCACCACTTCTCCTTTTGGCTTCCAGTGGTATTTAATCCAATTGCGTAGTGTTCTTTCTGTGGGCCACAAGCCCATGAATTTGCATATTAGCGTTGTTGAGTCCCTATTTTGTCATGTATAATGCGCTATATTACCTTGTATCTAAGCCTTTTTTCCTATGTTATAAGCCTATACTTGAATATTTCTTCACAAACACATACCTAATGACCTTGTTCGTGTTCACAAGAGGTAATTGATGATTTAAAGCATGTTTTTTAACTTTCTTGAATTAATTCGATTAAAGTGTTCTATTTTGTATAGTCCTAATGGTTTGACTCATGAGCAACCTATTCGGTACTACCAGTCGCTGTGAAATCTAGTACCAAATCCATTCCGGTACCCAAGGCAGTTTTTATTCGGTACTATCTGCTCCAAATCCATTCTGGTACCAAGTCGTGTGCCATTCCGGTACTGTCTGCTTTGCATCCATTCTAGTACTCAGATTTGTGACTATGCGTATTCCGGTACCAAAACCTCTGTTTCCATAATGCGCCAGTTGGGCTAGTATGATGGTGAATATTTTGAGAAGGAAGTTGAACAGAAGCTCCCAAATCAGTTTTCCAGATTACGAGAAACTCCATCGCTCATGCACTTCGTGTCATGAGGATGGAGTCGATTCCTAGAAATTCGATGTAAATATCAATTGTAAAATCTCTCAATCTGTTTAATGCTTATCTATAGATATTGATAGTATCAGCTTACCTTATATAAGGAATGTTGTATAGGTGATAGCGTGTTTGGATAATAAGGAATGTAACAAAGTATGCTATCAGAGCCAGATGATACATATCATTTCTATGTATGAAGTGAATAATTGTTGATCCAATTTACCAGTTGAATTAATACGAAAGATCTATTATGCAAATTTTTGAGTATGAGTAAAAATCTTTAGTTTGTTACTTTCTTAAGAGGTTCCTTGTTGGTTCAGCAAGGGCCCACCGCCCCAACTAAGGTAAACCTCCCTACATACGTTCTGTGTGTTTGTGTGAGTATTTTATAGCAGTGTGTGTGTGTTAATGATCTTTAATCCATTTTCGAAATTCAACATTGAGTTAATTGTTTTTGGATTGGTGTGAACAATCAGGTGCTAGATCGAATAGATATTTCATTCTCGAATGTTGGAGATGTCCATTTAATTATTTGAAGTGTGGGATTGATATCTTGATTTTATGATTGCAGTAGATTTAGTATATCAAGGGACCAGAAGACTTTATATCTCATCTTCATGCTTTGAAATGAAGTTTCTTAGTTCTGCTGAATGTTCCTTGTATTGGTTTGTTTGCATTGCATGAAGTTGGAGTTGATTTTGATTTCAAGAGTGATTGGATTTGATTGTTATTTATTGTTTTGATTGCTACAAGAGACAAGCTTCTTAAGTTCATCCCTTTAATTCATGAGCCTAAAATGAGCAGACTTGTTTCTCTAGGACAGAATCTCTTTGATTGGTTGTTTGTTTAAGTTTCATTATCAGTTTTGTCTTCGAAGTTCAAAGATATTTGAAGTATTTAGAAATCTTAGAAACAAATTTTTTATGTTATTAATTATTTCCTATATGCAACAGACTTAGGTAGGTTACCTATTCTCGACACATATAGTGTAACAATTCTTTTGATTATGAATCCCAGATTGACATTTAAATGAGTGTAAGATATATATTAAACATATTTATGCACCAACATTTTGGCATCGTTGTCGGGGAGTTGTAAACTGTAATAGGTAGCATTTTGAGTTTTGATTGGTTTGATGAAGTTTGGATTGGATTTAAGGACAATCTAAGGGTGGAGATAAGATGATAAGATTAGAGGTAAGAACCTATGCATCCACTTTGGTGGGGTTGCTCCAAATTCGGGTTGTCCTCCTACCTTTGATAATTAGGAATTTGCATTTTTATTTATTTTATTTGAATTTCTTTTATGAGTAGTATAGGGATAATAAAGGTATATTTATTGCTCCTAAAATTTATGAAAATCTAGAAAAGAAAATAGAAAAAAAAATCCCCCCCTTACACTAATTCATCTAAAAATCATGCAGGAAAAATTCTTAGAGGAGAGAGCTCAAAAGCAACAATTGCAACAACAAAAAAGGGCACTAAATCTGAAGCCATTGTTCAGATTGAAGACATAAGACAACAAGAAAGAGAGGAAGCACTGGTGACCCCATCCAAAGGAGAAACTGGAAAAGAAGCAAAGGTAGTAATAGAAGAGGTTGCATCTAATGTTGGAAGGCCACACAAAACCTTGGAACAACTAGAGATACCAAGTAGCCTAGTGGTGGAACCATCACTTAGTGGAGAGACCTCACCACCCCCCTACAGGTTGTTTGGAGATATGGCAGAAGAAGAGGGAAATACAATTAATGAAACAGAGACATTTGGATTCCCCATACTGGATATCGCTAAAGACGTTGCTATGAAGAACATTCCATTATATTCACTTCCTCATTTCCGAGGTATGTCGACAGAAGACCCTAAATCATTTCTAGTTGAATTTGACATATTGTGTAGGAGTTATAACTACACAGATAATGCTCAAAAATTAAAACTTTTCTCAGCTACAGTAAAAGATTCGGCACGAAGGTTGTTCATTAGCTTAGGGGAACACACCATTTTGTCTCGGGATGGTATGAAGGAGGCCTTCCTCCAAAAATACCAATATTATTTCAGACCTAGGGATGCTAGGAATGATATATTCAAAATGCAACAATCTGAAGAAGAAAGCTTAGAATATTACCTAGAGAGGTTCTTATACAATTACCAAAAAACTAAGTAGTTTTCCTTAGACACAACTACAATTAGGACTGTCTTTCTAAAGGGTGTGAGGGATGATTGCATTGAAGTATTAAACCTCATGAGTTTTGGGGATGTGTACCAAAATCCATTTGTAGACATAGCAGAGTATTTTAAAAGATACTCCTGCAGTCAAGCTAAAACTAGAAAAGTATAAGTGATCCTACCAACATAATTGTTAAACCCACATTTGGAGGTGTCACTAAGATTGAACTAGTAAATCTATTATAAAACTTCAATACAGATATCCTAAACACGATCAGTTCCCAACTTGATACCATGAAAATTAAAAGAAAAAAAGAAGAAGAAAATGTTGCGTTAGCAATTTTCTGTCATCAGTGTAGGAGGAAGCACCCTGAAAAGGAATTCCCCCTTAATGTTATTGAAAGTTGTGGTCTCTGTATAGAGGACCATCCTACTAACAAATTACATTCTCTACCTAGGCTCAAGGCCATGTTCAAGGGAGGAGGAGAAATTGCAACATCCTACCCCCCTAGGAGACCATGGAGACAACAAAACCCCAACATGTTTGCATACCCAACTAAACAATACCCCCAACAGCAATGGGTACCCCACATGTCTTATCCTCAATGGTCACCACAAACCCAACCTTGGCAACAAGGATGGAGAGGACCTGTATATGGGAATGTTCCCTTCCAACCAGCAAATTTTCCCACCTATCCACAATACCCTTCGAATATTTCCCAGCTGATCCCAGGATTTAACCCTCCTTCTCTTCTTCCGCCCCCATCGTTACAACAACAACTCACACTACCCATGAATCCAAATATGCAGCAACCAATGCAAGTTGCACCTATCCAAAACCCTCCTCAGCCTACCCCTATTCCTGCACAACCCATCCCTAACCCAAATAATAGGCCGACACAACCTATACAAAATGTTGAATTACAAACCTTCCCCTCATATGTAATAACGCTAGCTCCATTCAATGGAATCAAATTAAGATCGAGAAGGGTTGTAAACAACACAAATCCCACTATGGTTATCCAAGAAGAACAAGTAGATAATCACACAAATAAAGAAGAACAAATAGATGTCCAAACAGTTCAAAGAGAAGAACAAATGACTAATCCATTAAATGAAGAAAGAAACACCCATGTACAACAAGAAATTCCTTCTCCCAACTCCCTTGTAGCAAAAACACCTCAAAAAATGAATCCTCCTTATCCAGAAAGGTTGCTTGTAAAGAAAACTGAGGAACCTCTAGGACATAATCTAGAGACTGAACTTTGGAACATATGTGTAAATATCCCACTACTACAGACCATTAGAGACATACCTATCTATGCTAAAATTGTAAGGGACCTTTTGCATTAAAAAGATAGGGAGGAAGAGGAAGGAGCCTCCCGTCATATAGGTGGTAGGGAAGTTATCAGAGTTTATAACTGAAATGCCATATAAGTATAGTGATCTAGGGAACCCAGTGGTAACCATAGAAATCAATGGTGTTGCCTTACCTAACACATTGATTGATCTAGGGGCAGCAATAAATGTGATGTCAGTGAACACTATGAAAACACTGCAACTAGATCACCTAAGACCAACACAAACTTTGTTGGAGCTTGCATACAAATCTGTCATCACCCCAGTGGGAAGTTTAGATGATATAACAGTTACATTGGCTTCTTTGGAATACCCTGTGGATTTATTAGTAATTCATCCCAGATCCCCCAAACCAGGACATCCAGTAGTACTTGGCCGACCTTGGTTGGTCGTTGTTGATGCATTCATTAGTTGTCGATCTAGAGAGATGACAATTTCCAATGGCACTCAAATCCAAAAAATTATCCTTTTTCCCCCTGCCCAACCATCCACTGAAGTTCCTCTTTGGTTGGAGAATCCCTATGGGGAGGAGGACTGCACTCAGCCTTTGTTGACACTTGAACAAGCAAAAGGAGTACAAGAGCAAACTAAAGAACAAATCTTAAGTCTATTCTTGGTTGATTCAACATGCATTGGTTATCCTCAATCTTTCCCTAACTACACACACATCTTTAGCCACAAATTTCAAGAAATTTGGTAGCCTTCTACTTCTACAGTAGCCACTATTTCACAAATAGAGGAAGGGAAAGAATCAGTTGTTCAAGCTGTTGAAATCAATCCTGGAAATTCCTTATATATCAATGCTAGCCTAGAAAATGATCAGCAACATAAATTGATACAAATGATTCAAGGGAAAACTGATGCTTTTGCATGGGACTACTCTGACATGAAAGGGATCCACCTAGACACCTGTATACATCATATTTACACTAACGATCAGATCAGACCTATCAGGCAGCCCCAAAGAAGAATGAATCCAACCTTGAAAGACATAGTGAAAGAAGAACTCCAGAAACTCTTGCAAGCCAATTTCATTTACCCTATATCAGATAGCAAGTGGGTCTCCCCATTAGTTATTGTACCAAAGAAAAATGGGAAATGGAGGATTTGTGTGGAATTTCGATAATTAAACAAGGCTATCTATAGAGACTACTTTCCTTTGCCTTTCATAGATAAGGTCTTAGACACTTTGTCTAGGAAGAGGTATTTTTCTTTCTTGGATGGGTTTAGTGGTTACAATCAAATCCAAATTTCACCAGAAGATCAGGATAAGACTACATTCACCTGCCCCTGGGGGACCTATGCCTACAGGGTTCTTCCTTTTGGTTTATGTAATTCCCTTGCTACCTTTCAAAGGGTTGTCTTGGTTATTTTCTCCGATTTAACCAATGATTGTGTGGAAGTCTACATGGATGACTTCACGGTGTATGGGGATGATTTCCAACAGACATTGGATAATTTGGAGAAGGTACTGGTTAGGTGTAAAGAGACCAACCTTTCACTCAGTCATGAAAAATCCAGAATGTTGCTCACTAAAGGAATTGTTCTAGGTCACCACATCTCTGGTACAGGAATAAGAGTAGACCCTGCCAAGATTGATATTATCTCCCAAATCAAGATCCCTAGCTCACAAAAGGAAGTCAGAAGTTTCTTATGGCATGTTGACAAACCTAGCTGCCCCCCTTTTCAAACTGTTGACAAAAGATGTTGAATTATGTTGGAATGAGCAATGCCAAATATCCTTTGAAATCTTAAAAACAAGGTTGTCAAGTGCCCTTGTTTTGAGAGGACCAAACTAGTCTCTTCCTTTCCATATTTGCACAGATGCCTCATATACCTCTTTGGGAGCTGTCTTAGGACAAAGGGAAGGGCATATTCCTTATGCTATATACTTTGTCAGCAAGAATCTCTCACCTGCTGAAGTAAACTCCACTTTCACGGAAAAATAATTTTTGTCAGTAGTACAAGCCATCAACAAATTTAGACACTATATAACGAGATACAAAGTTTTTATGCACACTGAGCACTCAACTATCAGATTTTCAATGAACAAACCGGTTACAAATGCTAGAGTGACTAGATGGTTGTTATTACTACAAGAATTCAATATCACTATCATTGATAGGTCTGGAAGAGATAATTTGGTTGTTGATTTCTTGTCTAGACTTATTCATGCAGGTGATAGTACTCTAGTAGATGATGATTTTCCAGATGAGAATCTATTTTCCATTTCTACTTACACCCTTTGGTATGTAGACATAGCCAACTATCTTTTAACCAGAAATCTGCCTCAAAATATGTCATCCAGGGAAAAACAAAGAATTATTCAGCTAAGTGCCAATTATCTGTGGCGTGAGGATTTCTTATACCGAACTGGACATGATTTGGTAATCAGAAGATGTGTTTGGGAGGACGAGATGCAAAATATCTTCAGATCTTGTCATGATGGCCCTTGTGGAGGCCATTTTGCTAAAAAAAGGACAACATACAAGATCCTACAGTCTGGCTATTATTGGCCAACCATCTTCAAAGATGCAAAGAAATATGTGGCCAACTGAGATGATTTCCAAAGAATGCGAAAACCTACAACAGTCAATGAAATGTCGCTCCAAGCCCAAGTAGTGATCGAACCCTTTGAAAAATGGGCCTTATATTTTGTAGGACCTATTAATCCCATGTCCCATAGGAAAAAGTGCATCTTAGTTTGCACAGACTATGTAACAAAATGGGTAGAAGCCAAGGCTTTGTATTCAGCCAATGAACAATCTGTTGTAGACTTTCTCTTTGAGGAAATTTTCACTCGTTTCGGGGTACCTAGGGAAATATTCACTGACCAAGGGACACAATTCACCTCAAATTTGGTCAAGGCTCTTACTGAATAGTACAGGATCAAACACAGAAAGTCTTTTCCCTATCACCCCCAAGCCAATGGCCAAGTGGAATCAACCAACAAAGTGATAAAGGCCATCCTCACTAAGGCTGTTCAACTGCATCACAAAGACTGGGCTAATAGGTTACCTGAGGCCTTGTGAGCCTACAGGACAACTTGGAGAAATACAATAGGCCATACACCTTATGAGTTGGTGTATGAGAAGCATGTACTACTGCCCATAGAGTTTCAGGTAAAAACCTTCAGAATTTCCATGCAATTAGGGATGGACCTGGACGAAGCTCAAAAACAGAGGCTATTACAATTAAATGAGCTTGATGAGATAAGGCAGGATGCTCTACAAAGAACCACCCTGATACAAGAGCAAAGGACCAAATGGCATGACAAGTACATCAAAAATAATTCCTTTCAGTCAGGGGATTGGGCCCTCCTATATGGTAGTAAATTCAAAAATTTTAAGGGTAAATTGTCTACTAGATGAATGGGGCCCTATGAGATCGACACAATTAATCACAATGGTTCAGTAAGGATAAAAACAATTGATGAGAATCAGACTTCCTTTTTCATAAACGGGCATCGACTGAAGGTTTATCATAAGCCTCTATCAAAAGAGGATTTTGTCAAAAATGTTCTTCAGAGTTCTAAAATGCAACTGGTAAGCAAGAGGGTTGCTCCTCCTACTGACCTACCACAGTAAGTTCAATTGTATAAATTCATTTTCTGTACATAGGTGTGTCATTAGATAAAGCTTCTCTTTTATTTTTCTGATATAACCAACAAAATAAAAAAAAGTTGGTTGTGTTCCCATGTAGATAGACAAATAAGGAGGACAACTACCAGATGTAGTCTGCTTTAAGTTTTCCAGACTCTTTAAAATTGAAAATACCGACGAGCAGGAATTGGTCTGGGCTCGAGAAAAATCCACGGGACAGTATAATGAGTTTCCTTTAAGTTTTTCAGACTCTTTAAAATTGAAAATACCGGTGAGACAGAACTGGCCCGAGCTTGAGAAAAATCCACGGGACAATATAAAGAGTTTCCTTTAAGTTTTTCAGACTCCTTAAAAGTGAAAATACCGGTGAGCATTAACTAATCTGGGCTCGATAAAAATCCACATAAAAGTAATAGTTAGGATTATTATTATTATTGTAATAAAGAGGAAATACTAGTAGGAGCTTGTGATTACCCTAGTTCCAAAATAAGAGGGTTCTATGAATCTTAACACCTGATCATCCAATTCACAGAATACCCTCCTGCCACAGAGTTCCTCTTGCAAAAATCAGAATTCCTAAGTTTTGGTATTTATTGCATCTACATGGTTTTGCAATTGAATCTAATCACAGAACACCAGTTGTTTTTACAAATCACTACCACCAGGATCTGTGTCAAAAGATATCTCAAGCAACAGAAAACAATGTTCATCTTTGTGCTTATCTGGTACTGGACCCCATCCGAGATTGAAGAAGGGACCCTGCGCTATTCCAGTGCTAATTACAAACTCTACACACAAGTGATCCGGTACTCAGAAAATTCGGCACTCAGGTAATACGGTACTCAGATGATCTCGTACTAACTTCAACTTTGTACTTAGAAGATCCAGTACTGGTAAGAATGTGACTGGTAACTTTCATCATATTTCCAAGTTGTTGTCCAATTATTAGTGCTATTACATACAGATTCAACATTTTTTTTTTCGTTTTATTTAAAGGAATTAGACTAAATATGCATTTAAAACATCTGATTTCTCTCGGATCATGACATACCCCCTTTTCATGAACCTTTGTAAAATCATCAACCACATTTTCGTAGGGAGAAAATGTCCTTATTCCCCAAAATATTAAGAGTGCAAGTTCATTATGTCCCTTACCAGAAAAAACTCATACTCCTTCTGTCTATCCGGTAAATAAACCCCATCAACTTACAATTCACTACCATACTATATGAAGTGTCACAAACCACATCTCTAAGCATATCAAGCAATGATCCCTGTCGATTTTACACTCACGAGTCCTGATCATAACAACCACACCCTTCCAATAATATTGTCCGACAGCAATTTTCCCACGAGTCCATAAGCCGTTAGTGGATCTGACCTGCCTCACCATATCATCACGATTATTGATGTGACCATTGTAATCTACACTTCCATTTATAAACTCTCCTCTGGATGGCTCTACCATCCAGATGAGCGTTATTTACCATTGTTGTCACACCATCTACATATATCACGTTCCTTTGTATCCCTTGCATATTTTTCCCCGTCCAATACTCTATCACAGTCTATGTTTATTCGGTACTCAACCCTCGATCCTTTGTCCATGCCTCATACAACCAAGAGAATTGTTTAAGCTAGCATGGGGGTCGACAGGCATGAGCCGATATTTCAATTGTACAGGGAAACAATAGAATATCAGGTTTGCAAGGAAAAATATGAACAGGCAGGGTGGGTGCCATTTTTGGAGAAGTTTAAAGGCCATCACGAGGGAATTTCTCTTTCCTTCGCACAGACATATGATGGAGGAAGTGTGCAATTTGGGGACATGAAGCTAACAATTAAAGAATCCACTATATCAGAAGCTACAGGTCTCCCCATGGCTGGAGAAAAATACTTCAAGAGAGTGATCATTGACAGGAAACTCTATAAAAAATTCCTCAAATCAGAACATCAAGACCCCGATTGGAACAAGGGCATCCCTCAAAGCTACGTCAAAGAGGAATATTGGACGATGCTCATAAGTCTACAGAAAATCCTCACCTGTGAAGGAAGGTATGCAGTGACCTTCATTTATCATTTGAATCTTTTATCACATTTTGAGGGAGGACCACAAATTGATTTTCCCCACTTCCTATGGATGAGTTTAAAGAAGATGGCTAGAGGGGTGAGGTCAGTTTCCAAGAAGCCTGAAGCTAGCCTTCATCACCATGGTTTAATCAAACTTTTGTTCGTTCATGCTTTAAGGACACAAGGTGGTAGTTGGAAGAAATTACTCCAACAGAACTTCGCTCAAGAAAAAATATCCAAATCTGTTGAGATACAGGAGGCAGGGATACACAATGAGGGTTCAAGAAAAAATGCAAAGAAAGACAGAAGGATGACATCAGGAGGTAAAGAAGGCACTGTTATGCCCAGCTCATCTCATCCCATTTAGAAATCAATGACAAAAAATTCCGTTGTAGGGGAACCTACTATATCGAGGAAGAGGAAAGCCACCCAATCCCAGAAAATAAGTCCTACCTCGATTCAAAAGGATAAAAAGGAAGACTATGAGATAGGAGGTCGATCAGACAACGTTCCTGAAGAAATAATGGAGGTTTCATTAGAACCAGCCAGCTAAGTAGAGAAGACCCCTGGCCTCAACTTACAAAACAAGAGAAAGTCTACACAGTCTAAAGCATCTAGCTCAGTCCAACGTCCTAAAGACCAACTATCACAGAGTAAGAAATGAAAGAAGGAGGAGACAGATCAACATGAGATTTTACATGAGGAAACTGTCAAACCCCCTCCAAAATCCCCTAAATAATTAAAAAATACTCCTGAAGTTACTCAGTCTTCCCAAAAACTAGTTGGGGAATTGAAAGAAACTGCTAAGGTGACAAACAGAAATAAAAAGAAGCTCGAAAGGGAGAAGGCACAAATTCCATAACCTACGCCTCAATCTTCCAGGGTATAAATATGGGTTGGCCAGCAGAAGCAAACTCCATAATTCACAACTCAAGGCCTCAAGATAAAAATCAAGTCGACATGGGAGAAACAGGTGTCCAATCCTACAACTGGTGTTAAGATTAAGAAAAGGAAGTTGTTTGAGGAAACTCCTACCCCTGTCAGCAAATATAAGAAAGTCTCGCTGCCCATACGAAGGACCACTAGAAGCATGGCTAGGTAGGAGACAGTTCCAAATATACCTTCTCTTCAAGGAGAACCCATGGATATTCCGAGTTTTCCAGAAAAAGGAAGTGGTTGTGGAGCTACAGCAAGTGAAACAGAAGGACCGGTAACAGTAAGTGAGATAGAAGGGTTGGTAACAGAGACTTTGAGGGGTTTGAGAAAATAAAAAGAAGCCCGAGAGAAGGTAACTAAGGAAGAAATCACACCTAGCCCAGACAAGTCCCTGAACAAACAAAAATTAATAGCAGAGATTGAGAGGCTGAAGCAAGAAGTTGAAGAGTACAAGGTATTGGACATGCATATCAAGGTAGAGAATGCACAATTTAAGGAACATCATGAATATGTCTCTACCAAACTCAACAAGGTCTTACAATTGATCCAGTACACTAGGGTGATCAAGAAGGAATTGAGGAGTGAAGTTTCTAGTTTTAACATCCTGCAACCTAAGAAATAACAGAGAAGGATCCAATTTTGTAGAATTTTTTTGGGTATCAGTTTTGATAATGTTGCATGAGGACATGCAACACCTTCAGCATGGGGGAAATGTCGAGTCCCTATTTTGTCATGTATAATTCCCTATCTTACCTTGTATATAAGCCTTTTTGCCTATGTTATAATCCTATACTTGACTATTTCCTCCCAAACACATACCTAATGACCTTGTTCATGTTCACAAGAGGCAATTGATGATTTAAAGCATGTTTGTTTAACTTTCTTGAATTAATTCGATTAAAGTGTTCTATTTTGTATAGTCCTAATGGTTTGACTCATGAGCAGCCTATCCGGTACTACCAGTCACCATGAAATCCGGTACCAAATCCATTACAGTACCCAAGGAAGTTTTGATTTGGTACTATCTGCTCCAAATCCATTCCGGTACCAAGTCGTGCGCCATTTCAGTATTGTCTGCTTCGCGTCCATTCCGGTACTCAGATTCGTGACTGTGTGTATTCCGGTACCAAAACCTCTGTTTCTAGAATGCGTCGATTGGACCAGTATGATGGTGAAGATTTCGAGAAGGTAGTTGATTAGAATCTCCCAAATCAGTTTTCCAGATTACGAGAAACTCCATCGCTCATGCACTTCATGTCATGAGGATGGAGTCGATTCCTAGAAATTCGATGTAAATATCAATTGTAAAATCTCTCAAACGGTTTAATGCTTATCTATAGATATTGATAGTATCAGCTTGCCTTATATAAGGAATTTTGTATAGGTGATAGTGCGTGTGGATAATAAGGAATGTAACGAAGTATGCTATCAGAGCCAGATGATACATATCGTTTATGTGTATGAAGTGAAGAACCGTTGATCCAATTTACCAGTTGAATTAATATGAAAGATCTATTATGAAATTTTTTGAGTATGAGTAAAAAGATTTAGTCTGTTACTTTCTTAAGAGGTTCCTTGTTGGTTCGGCAAGGGGCCACCGCCCCAACTAAGGTAAACCTCCCAGCATACATTCAGTGTGTTTGTGTGAGTATTTTACAGCAATGTGTGTGTGTTAATGATCTTTAATCCATTTTCGGAATTCAACATTGAGTTAATTGTTTTTGGATTGGTGTGAACAATCAAGTGCTAGATCGAATAGATATTTCATTCTCGAATGTTGGAGATCGCCATTTAATTATTGGAAGTGTGGGATTGATATCTTGATTTTATGATTGCAGTAGATTTAGTATATCAAGGGACCAGAAGACTTTATATCTCATCTTCATGCTCTGAAATGAAGTCTCTCAGTTCTGTTGAATGCTCCTTGTACTGGTTTGTTTGAATTGCATGAAGCTGGAGTTGATTTTGATTTCAAGAGTGATTGGAGGTGATTGTTATTTATTGTTTTGATTGCTACAAGAGACAAGCTTCTTAAGTTCATCCCTTTAATTCATGGGCCTGAAATGAACAGACTTGTTTCTCTAGGATATAATCTCTTTGATTGGTTGTTTGTTTAAGTTTCATTATCAGTTTTCTCTTCTAAGTTCAAAGATATTTGAAGTATTTAGAAATCTTAGAAACAAAGTTTTTATGTTATTAATTATTTCCTATATGCAACAGACTTAGGTAGGTTACCTGTTCTTGGCACATATAGTGTAACAACTCTTTTGATTACGAATCCCGGATTGACATTTAAATGAGTGTAAGATATATATTGAACATATTTATACACCAATAAGCGCATGCGTCTTCATCTAGTCTATGTAGAGTTGCGTTTGTGGATCCTCCAGTATCACCTTGGGTATCATTGTTATTTTGGGTTTGCACGGGTTGCACCCTTTTTCTCCGTTGGCCTTCTCTGTGTCTTGTGCCTCACTGTGAGTTTCTCTGGATTCTTCTCCCATGCACTCGCTTTTTCCCTAGTTCCTTTCGTAACCTTTTTCTGGGTCTGATCCCGAGGTGCCTGTCACTGGTGCCTTGAAAGTTGTGCCTCTTGGCCCTTTCCCTTTGTCTACCACTACCTGTTTGTATGAGGGGGTACCCTTACCACCCCCCTTTGGTTCTCATGTTGTTCTCTGCTATGGCCGTGACTGTCAAACCCTATCTTGCATTTGCTCTGCCCTCCCCAAAAACTCCTTGTTGATAATATTTGCCACTATCTACTTGTCATACTAAGATGTTAGTTTGTTCAATTGATACAATTTTGAGTTTTTCTCTAAAACAACATCCTAAATTATTTCATTGACATTTTAAAGAAAATATTTGAAGAATTTAAAGAGGAGTACCACCCCTATAAAAACCCAGGGGAATTTATATCCTCATGAGGTTGTTGTTTCGGTCTTAATAGATTCAAACATCAACATCTTCCCACATTTTATGATTTTTTGTGCATTCACATCTTTAAACCCACATTTCAAGATGGAAAACTTACGCATTAAGGAAAACAATTCCATTAAGATTTATGTTTTTAATCCCTACTTTTTTTTGAAAAAAAAGAGAAAACAAAACTAAAATAAATGAAATAAGAACAAAATCACAAAAGTATTTGGGTTAAAAAAAACTTAAACACCTAAGAATTAATTGGAAAAATATGAACTCAATTCACATTTTTAGAAATGTTAATCCACTTACTTAATTTATGGTATTTCTACATCTATAACTTCTTGAAACATACCATCATGAAACCTTGAAAACCAACATTTATTGTGTGCATAAGATCCGTGGAATGATCTTTGAAGTGATCTTTTTAAGATCCTCAAGTACCCCCCAAAAAAAACCTCTAAAGTTTTGTGTAATGTGTAGAATCCCTCCTCTGCAACCCCTTTGAGTTCTCTTTAAACCTTTGTATCAATCTCAAAACCTATTTTGAGAAGATTCATTTAAGTCTACATTTACCAACAATTATTAATGTTGCACCCACCTACTCAAGTGGATTGAAAAAACTATCTCGTATACATATAAACCTATTTAAAAACAATATTTTATTTTTTCCATTTCACAAATAAGGAAATCATATAATTCATCATTATCATTCTCATCCTCTTCATCATTCACGTCCTTTTCTCATGCCATGGGAAGAGGGGACCTAAAATATACTACATAGAATCTTGTCTTAACACATCCCTTCAACAATTCTCTAATGGTGATAGGGGCTAATAGAAACTAATTGAGGCATGAACGCTTAAGGATTTGGCTTAGGTATTATAATACTAGTCACTCCTCTAATAATAGGTCACATCATCTTCACAAACATCAAAACTACAATATTAAAGTCACAAAAAATTCCTTTGATTCTCTAGAACAAGAGGCAATGCTTCTTTTACGATCTAAGAGGTAATGCTTCTTCTATAACCAGTTGATTCTCTAGAATAAGAGACAATATCTTACGTTTGAATGAATGGATTCGATCTTCTTTCTCCATCTTCACTCCCACTCTTACTTCATTTTGCTAGACCTCTTTCTCCCTAGCATTCCATTTAAATATTTCAAAAACAAAATGGTAAATATAAGATAATAGAGGTTTAACTAAACTGTATAATTTGATCTAGCATTCCATTTAAATATTTCAAAAACAAAATGGCAAATATAAAATAATAGAAGTTTAACTAAACTGTATAATTTGATTTGTAAATTGTGTAGTGATGAAATTAAAATGGGAAAATTTTAATCGAGCTGGATAATTTGATTTATAAATTCTGTATTGATGAAATGAAAATAGAAAACAAAATTGCAACATGCCTTTTCCTTTTTATTAGTGATGTGATTAGATGAGGCCTAATGAAGGAGGAGGAGGATGATTAATGTCCACTAAGACCTAATTGGTCTATCGGAGCTTAAGACAGTAAGTGATTACTTGTGATTCTTTAGAATTTTGTTTCTGTGCTCGAAAAGAATTAAGTGAAGCTTTCCAAGATCACCATACTTTTGTTGAGTTAAGAGGTTAGGAAGGTTGGTAGTGTGATCAATATTTTGAAAATGAGATCTAATATGGGTATAGGCTGGACAATCTAAGAGAAAGTGCTTTTCATCTTCAACCTTCTTA
>ML785720.1:904155-927769 GCA_009831015.1 Picea engelmannii
TAATATAACAAGCTATGCCTCCTATCCCTCTATGGTGGGATTTTTTGTTCCATGCTGACCACAAGACAAATCCTTCCATGTTAGGGACCTTAGACTCCTCATGCTCCCAAGTTTCAGCTAGACAGATAATATCAATATCACTCAGGATCCAACTTATCATAGGACCTTTGTGCCATGGAAAGCCATGACAATTCCAAAAAAGGATCCCAAGTGTCCCAAATTTCTATTTATTATTATCCTTCTGGTCTCTATCCCTAACAATAGCTTTTTTATTTCTAATTATTTCCCATTTTCCTTCTTTCCTGACTTCTTTTACCTTTTGAACTTCCTTCCTTAATTCAACTTGGTCTTCGGGAATGCGGTCTTCATTTATAAATATTCCTAATCCTTTTAAGCTCAGAGATTTACTAAGTATGCTATATTTATGGTCATTACACCTTACTTTGACACGGATCAACCTATCTTTGTGATCAATTATTTTTTCTAGCCTCTTTGCTTCTATGAGGTAAGTTGTATCAATTTGTGATTTATTTTTTAATTATTCTTTTACTATTGCTAGCATATCCTCCTCTTGGTGTTCTTTTATACCAAAAATTATGAGGTTAAAGGATCTTTTGTTATGCTCATGGTCCAATTCGATTAGCTTATTCATTTCCTCTTTGATGGATTTGATATCCAATTTGTTTTCCATATTACTGAGGGTCAAATGGTTGGTTAGTTTTTCTTCTAGCTCTTTAATCCTATCTCTCAAGTTGTGATTTTCTTCAACCCCACCTTCTTGGGTTGATTGTTTATGTTTTTCCATTTCTTGAATTCTATCCTTCAATGTCTGCAATTCACTCTTGAACCCTAAGAATCTATCCTCTATTTGCATTTGAATGGTATTTTTTAATTTTTTTTATCAATCATTGCCTCTAGCTCTATTTGGAGTTTTACGTCTCTTTCTTCACTCCTTTTTTCTAATGTTTCTAACTCTATTTGGATTCTGGCGCCTCTCTCTTCTCTTTTGTTTCTACTAATTTCATATAATCGTAAAGGATCTCTAGGGTGATTTTGGGGGGCATCCCCTTGTTAGGCTGAGTTTTTGGAATAGGTGGTGGAGTGCTCATATTGAAAAGAAGAGAAAAAAGATGTAACAATTATTATTATGGATTGACTTTATCTCTTAAATCAACTTTTACTTCTGAAACTTAAAATAAATAAAATATATTTAAATTTCTTTACCTAAAATTAAAATTGAATCAAAGTAAAAAGTGACTCACCTCATTTCAGATGTCCAAATGCTCAACCCTTTGAAGAAGCCAAAAATAATTTCTGAAAATGCCAAAGAAGTCCAGAGAAACTACAGAGATTATTCTAGGTAAAAAGGTAAAAACTACTTGTGTAATCTTAGAAATAAAATATCTCCTTAAAAAAAAAAAAAGTATTATTGGCGTTGAAAACCCTATATATATAATCTTAGAAATAAAATATCTACTTAAAAAAAAAAAAAAAATTATTCTTGTTCAAAACCGCAGAGAACTAGTATGCCCGTTTCAAACCTCGGAGAAATATTAATTTCAAAACTGCAGAGAAGTAGTATTTCTTCACAACCGTGGAGCGGAGAAATATTATTTCCGTTCAAAACTGCGGAGAGATATTATTCATGTTCAAAACCACAAAAAAAAAAAGGCAATGCTATGACATCACCCTTACTAATATTATTACAATCCTCTTAATATAATATTAAGATAAACTTAAAAAGAGGATATATTAAGCACCAAACTGGGATGAATTATATGTTATCTTAATATTAATGTAGAATATATTAAGAAAACATATAAATGTCATGACATAAAATGTTTTTATGATCTATAAATTTTAAAATATTATATTTTATTAAGTACCAATTTCAATTAACAAAATTATGTGTAAGGCCGAATTTTGTTCAAAAATTTATAGCTTTTATGTAAACATGCATAACACTTTATGCAAGCTCTACATTATTCATTTTTTTTCTTTCTATATTATTATTACATTTGACCATTGAAGAATGAATTTAATACTCAACAAATTTTCACGAGGGGTTCCATATTTTAGAAATGTTTACTCCCCTGCTTTGCGTTTTTATGAGAATATTGAAAAATGGATATACCAACAAAATTTCATGCGGGATTCCCTCTGTTGGAAATCTCTAGGTTTTTCCTTTTTACCTTTTAAGAAATTAATTGTGGTGGAAAGTTAATGGTTAGTTAATGATGTTGATTATATCATGCCAAGAGAGATAGAATTGGAGTTGAATTATAAAAACAACTCGGCACTTTTAAATGTGGACATTCCATTTGCACACTCTACTTTAAATCTATTTTGGTATGATGGCTTGGATTTGGGAATTAGTATTGAAATATCAAATACATGTCAATATCTAAGGGGAATTGATAAAGGAAAGGAAGGTATTAAGATGATGGAGAAGGTTGACTTGATGCAATGAAGTGCTAATCCAATTTTATATATTTATTTAGTCAAGATAAGATATCAAATTCGGAGTAGGATTGATTAGGATGTTCCCACTAAACCTTTATGGAAGTGGATATGGAAGTTGCACAACCCAAAATAAAAGTATTGATTTGGGTGACTCATAGTGATAAAATATTGACTTCAAAAAATCTACAAGATAGAGGTTTATAAAGCCTTAGAACATGCCCTCTTGATGACTATGGTGGTTACAGACCTTCAAAGTGTTACAACTTGAATGATCTAGGGAACATTGCAAACAATTGTTCGTTTCCTTATAGCCAAGGTTCAAGTACTACAAGAAGTTCCTTTTCTTTGCGTCAAAACTACAATATAAAAGTCACAAACATTGTAAACTATAGTCTATCCCTTGAGGCTCAAAATCACTCCAAACATTGTAACTTTGTTGTTGTAACTAAGGGATACATTTTCCATCTTTGTGTAAATCCAAAAAATGGATCTCTTACTCATCAATTTAGGTAGCATTGTGATCCCCTACTATGTTGAGCTCCTTCAATTGTGGTTCCTTGCTATGTTGATATCCTTCACATGTTTCCTTCTTGTCTTTTCTCTAGCCTAGGGTCATTGTTGTATCAGGTGGGGTCATAGCTCCCTTATCAAGGATGATCCTCTCCTCTTAAGGATAATCCTCTAGCAAGTGCAAGCACGGTAGAAATTTATCCTCTCTCTTCCATGTATTGTCATAGGTGGGACACGAGCTCAGGCTCAATTTGTGGGTGCAGGAGAGGGGATGCAAATTATTGGAGTCAATTTTTTTTAATTTTTTTGATGTGTTTTGTTTTGTGTGTTTTATTTTGGGACACAAATAATATATACTATAATATTATATATTATACAACATATATTTATAATATATATAATATATCATGATGACGAAAATGATGATTTTTATCATTTTCATAATCATCGTCGTCATTTTCATTGTTATCATTTTCATTGTTATCGATGATGATGATTATTATGATCATATAAGAATGATTATGATAATTACCATAATATTTTAATTAGAAAGGGATAATAATAATAATAATAAATAATAAAAATAAGTTTTCTTCTATTTTTTTATTAATGTGGGATTCTTTCTCATCCTTATTCTTCTACACTTTTATTAATAATTTTCTTCTTATTTGTTGAGGCTTCTTTCTCATGCTAAGTCATGTATTAAATTTGATTTTTGATCATACTTAGTCTTCTTACACTTTTATTAATGTTCTTCCTATTCTTTGGCCTTCTTGCTTATGCTAAGCACATTTTCATGTTTTCCATTCACAATGGTTTAAGAGTATTGATATATGAAAGTAATTGTTTCATATGTTCAAAGAAATTATGCATGGTTTTTTCATGGGGTTTCGATTGTGAAATAACACTAAGAGACTATTTGAGTTCAAAAATTGAACTCTAAGATACTATTTGGGTTTAACAAGTGAGTTGAACAACTTTGAATGTTATTAGTATGTTTGTATGATTTAGGGATTCCAATTGATCATAGTCATATTTATATCAACTGAAGATCAAAATACTTGATAAAGAGGTTAACCAATTTTGAAAAGTGAAAACCAATATTGTTGTACAATTTAGGGATTTGAATATAACTTAGTGAAGTTTATATTGGTCTATGAATATGAATTGAAATTGATGGTGTACAATTGAAAGACATCAAAATACTTGAAAAATAGGTTAACTAATATTGAAAGTTAAAAATTTGTCAAGTGAAAATATTAGAAAAGACATATAAGATAACATGAGGCCCCTCCTATAACAAACAATTATGTGGTTTGATGTAGTTCATAGCTTGGTACCTTAGTATTCCTTGAAATAATAAACACTTAGTAAATCAAGATAATATAAGATGATTTTAGATTGTATACCTGATACGATGGGGTTGAAAATGTTGGAATATTGAGGGGGTGGTGAATTATTATTATGCAATTTTTAACACTTTTAACCAGAATATGTATGCATCAATTCATCCATAGTTATCACTTATTCCTTCATTTAACATTTCATGAACATATAACCATAAACAATACCATTGAACAATATATCATATCATACACAATGCACAAGAGATTTTTAGGTGGAAACCCAAATGGGAGAAAACCACAAAATGATTTCTTATATATATCAAATGTTACATTCATAGGAAGCACCAACTTCCAAATTCTCTAGCACTAATTGGAAGGAGGCTCCAACCCCCTATTTACAGGATCCAACCTGAAAGAAGAAACAACTCCATGAATTCTCCAACTCCAACTGGAAGGAGGCTCCAACCTTAGGAAGCTCCAACTCCATGTATTCTCTGGATTCAACCAAAAGGAGGCTACGAACTCCTTTCCTTGCCCCATCCTACCTCCCTGAAATATAAGTGTAGAATCAACCTGCCACTACCATTGATACTGATAATCAAACTGTCATTGTCATTGTCACTATCATTTTCACTGTCACTATCACTGTCTCTGTATCTGTCACTATCGATGTCTCTATCATTGTCAATGATATAAATACATCATCATCATCATTAACCTGATCCAGTCACATAGATCATATACCAACATCAAAACATATGCTCAACATCAAATATCCAAACCATGTGCCAAAATATACCTCAAGCATGTACCATATCCTCTATGAACCATGTACCATAAGATATTCCTCAAGAATATGATATCCAAAAACATATAACAAGTGTATGCATTAAATGTATGCCAATATCACAAAGATGTGCCTCTAACAATGAACCATAACATCCATAAACCAAGTACCAAGGATACGTCTCAAGCATGTATTGATCAATATAACCATGACATGAACTTCAACCATATGCAACCATGTACCAAAAAGGCCTCCAAGACATCCCTTAAGCATGTGTCAAACTATCCATGATGCAAGCCTAAGAAAAACATAGAAACCACGTGGTGTACCACCTACCATTGGAAACGACATGATGAAGACTATCCATCCATGAGGGTTTTGCATATACTTGTAATGTTCTTTAACCTTATTTTCCTCAGTCAACTTCGGGTCTCATGACCATACCTCTGGGTTTCTTGTAGACTTATTAAAAGCATCTTCTTGTGAGGGCCATGTTCAAAGCTATGCCATAAGGGGATCACTTTGGAGACTTCTTCAATTATACCCATTACTTCTAGAGGCTTCTTGACTTATTCTAAAGTTGACATCAATGACAATCAATTTTCGAATAGAAAAATCACATATTTCTAGGTTGTAAGTTGTGATACAATGAGGACGATGATGGTGATGTTGACACAATGAAAATTTTCATCATTATCATGGTTATCCTCACCCTCATAATTGTCGTTGTCGTCAATTTTCATCATTTTCATCATCATCGACGAGGATGATGATGATGATGACGATGACGAAAATGACAAC
Organism: Picea engelmannii; assembly: GCA_009831015.1. NCBI lineage: Eukaryota > Viridiplantae > Streptophyta > Pinopsida > Pinales > Pinaceae > Picea > Picea engelmannii. The sequence continues at coordinate 910,063 of ML785720.1, forward strand.
AATTATGATCATCATGAGAACATTTATGATGATTTGATGAAGACAATGCCAAGGATGATGTTGGAAACGATGATGATGATGATGATAATGAAAACAATGACAATCATCATGAGAATGATGATGATGATTATGATGATGATGATGATGATGATTACAATGATAATTATCATTGCTGTGATCATCATCATTGTCTTCGTCATCATTGATTTTCATCATTGTCATGTTCAGATCGTCATCATCATTGTTTTATAAGATGTTTTTTAAGATGTTGATGATGATGCCAAGGATGATTATAACAAGGATGACGATGATAATGATGATGACGAGGAGGAGGAGGATGTTGACAATGATGATTTTCATGAGAATGATTATGACTTTTACCATGATGAAAATGATGATGATGCCAAGGATGATGCTAACAAGGATGAGGATGATGATTATGATGATGTTGATGACACTAAAAACAATGGCGATCATCATGAGAATGATAAGGATGATGAAAACAATGAGAATTTTCACCATTGTCATTATCATTTTCATTGTCATGTTCATCATTGTTATCATTGCTGTTATAATTGATTTTCATCATTTTTATCATCATCATTGTCATCGTCATCATCATCATTAGAAATAAAAATGAGTGTAGAGGAAAACACATGGTTAAAGGGGGAACAAGGGCCTTAAATCCTAATTGAAACTTCTCAGCCTCAAGTACCATGAACAACACCTAGAATCCATGACACAAGTTTAAGGTCCTTGACCATAGCTAGAGGATGAAAATAAGAGGCTTCAACACTAACCCTTTCTTATTAGGATCAAGCACCATGGAAAACTCAAACCACCACATCTAACATCTATAGGGTATCAATCACCTTCAAGTGTTCTATGTGCACCATGACTAGGTTAGTTGTGAACTAAGGATGTGTCTCGAGGTGAAAACAATGTTAGGGGAGGAAAACAAGGGCATTGTATCCTAAATGAAGCTTCTTAGGCTCAAGCACCATGAAAAACACCTACAACCCATGAATATTCTCAAGATATAATGATGAATGCCTCCTTAAACCACTAGATATGACTTTATGGTGTATCTCTAGCATACTATAGTGATACACCACCACGATTAAACAAAAACACATGCCATAAACAAGACCATCACTTGGACCCTAATTAAACCTTCTAGATATCAAGGGCCATGAACAAAATCTATAAATTGCAACATGAACATTCATTAGGGGGTATTTGTCATAGGATTTGGATGATGTAAATACTATGATGATGAAGACAATAATGACGATGCCATTGACTATTTTCATCATTGTAATCATCATCATTATCATCATCATCGCCATTGTCATCATCATTGTCATTATTGATTTCCATCATCATCGATGAGGATGATGATTATGATAATGATGAAGATGACATTGATGATTATGAAAACAATGACGATCATCATGAGAATGATTATGATGATTACGATGATGATGATGATGATGTTGAAGATGATGAGGATGATGACAATGACAATGTTATGTATATAAAAACAAACGCGCGCGCGCGCGCGCACACACACACACACATATATACTAGAGAACTCATGATATTAATTATTAAAATGTGTATCACATAAACACATCATGATTTACATGAAAGGTCACTTTGAGGCCTATAAATACTAAGGTTATTCATCATTGTAATCATTAATTTCATATTTTATTCAATATAATATTTTAATTTGTATGGATTATTTTATGTTATCTTATTCATTTTAAATATTTAGTTTATAAACCAATTTGTTCATGCCATATTCAGGAAATGAACTTTGTTCTTTTCATTTGGTATCAGAGTCACATTCTGATCTAGCTTTTAGCCACACCCAATTTTTTAGAGTTTCTCTGAATTACGAGATATTTAACCACATTCATCTTTTGACCTTATAAATTTTAGGAAATTTGCTACAACTTGAATATTCTCCCTACCATACATACATTGGATTTTGTGAATATTGGTTGTTACCAACAATTATTAATACCCTTGAAAATTACAATAAAACAAGGAATAAAGTAAACCAGGAAAACAAAATTCTATTGTAGATAACCAGCTGAAAAAATAATATGGAGAGAACATTTATCATCATACACTTTATTCATATGCTATTAAATATAGATTTAAGCAATTGACTATACATTTGTTTTCTTCATCCACCAATTTTCATACCATAGGAAATTACCAAATGCCCCTGCAAATTCGAATGTACATTAGTGATTTGGAGTGGCCACCTTCCATTTTATATACATTGCCCAATTCTTTCTCTGTCGTACACCTACAATCCCATACCTTTCCAGCATACAATTTAATAATTCCCATGTTAGCATGGTTGTCATGGGAAGAAGGTTGAACAAGATGGGTGATGTAGTGGTCGAATCAATAGTCGTGACTCTAAAAAATAATAAACATAAGACCTTTGATTTAAGAGGAATAAGTAGCCAATATCGTTGCAAGTCTCCCATATGGTCTCTCCTGCCTTCATTCCATTCCATGACTTTTACCCCCGATCTCCCTCTTGTTTGTCGGGAGTCTTCCCCTCTATTCGCATGTGCCAATTACACAGGATATGGCGCCGGAATGAATAGGGAGGTAAATTCGACGAATTTCAAAATTATTCTTCATATATTTTGATGCATCTCCCAGTGGCAAATTCTTCCATCATACTGTGGAAAATCCCCTCGCGAAATTGGATACTTGATGTGTCAGGATGGCCTCTCTCCCTCCCCCGTGGTCTCGTAGATCCCAACAATTGGAAGAAGATATGGTCGACTCTCACTATACAACGCTCGATCTCCAGCTCCGTGTCTGCGGGCTCTCCTCTCATGTTAGCACAGCCCTTGAGGAATCAGTCAACCGACGCCAAAGCATGAATCATCTGCAAGATGAAATCACCGCTCTCAGGAAACAACTGGATGATCTCCTGTTGGCCTATTTTTGGCATCAAGCTCATCTGTAACTTCTTGGCAATCCTCTATATTGCCTTTTTTTTTAATGAATATGTTTCTTCTTTTCTGTTAAAAAAAAAAGAAGGAATAATTTATTGTTAAAAATAAATAAAATTAAAGGTTGCATTTAAAAGGGTAAACATGCTATTCACATGCCTTTAAACTTATATTGCTATGAAAGTGAAGATTGAAAGTTATAAGGTGGAAATATATACAAATATTTTAATATCAAGTGAGGAAAAATAAAAGTTCAAGTTTAGAAGGAGAAAAGTTGTCGACAAAAAATTTCTCAATATATTAAATATATGTTGTTCACAAAATAATACATATAACTGATAGTTACATACCTCTCCAAAGTCACTTCAAAAAAGTTTTTCACAATCAAATGCTTTTAAGTATTTATAAACCATCTTCAAAAAACATAATAGATACCATTAACTCTGATGAGGTGAGGGCACCTAAGACCATCTAAATAGCATAACTACCAAAAAATAAAGATAAAACCAATCACAGAAAGAGATGCATAAAATGGGAGGGACCCTTGTGACCATCAATCCATTTGTTAAAATGGATCTTTCCTTCTGGCATCTGAAGCACTTTTTTTGATAAGGTGTCTGCCTCCCCATTTTCTTCCCTGTAGATGTGAGAAAATCTGATGATGTTGTAAGAATTTTTAAGTTCCAGAATCCAGTCTAGTCAGCCCATAAGAGAAGTGATTTGTAGAGTTCCCCTATTATTCAGCCAATCTATCACAATTTTTTAGTCTCCCAAGACTTGTAGCTGATCAATGTCCAACCGGGTTGCCAAGATTAAGGATGCCCACACTCCCAGTAGCTCAGCCCTAGTGTTTGTGCTCAAACCACAGTTTAGAGTCCATCTGTAACAAATATTTCCAGATATCTTTATTACTCCCCCTGCCCCACTCAAAATACCATTTGTTTGGGTTGTGCCATCAAACCAGGCTACATAAGCCAGAGTAATAGCAGGTGTCTTTTTTATTCTGAGACTCTTCACTTTTTGAGGCCACAAACCAAACAAGTTTTCCAAAATCCCTCTAATTTTAAGAACAATCCCCTAAGTGGAGGGAATACGAGATTCAAATATGCACTTATTTCGTTCCAGCTAGATAAACCAACAAGCCAACAAGGGAAGAAAAATATAAACCTTCTCCTTTTTCAACCAAGTGTCAAAACCGTTTGTAATAGAGTTGCCACCCCAGGCATAACTTACACTATAAGCTGCAGTTAAAAAATTCCATAGTTGTAGAGTAAAAGTGCAGTGTACAAACAAGTGAAACACCATCTCAAAACCCTTAGAACATAATGGGAAAATATTGGGGCCTTCCCAGCCTCTTTTTGAAGATCTTCCCAAGTTAAAATTTTGTTCTCCACGACAAGCCAAGTGAACAGTTTGATTTTGAAAGCTATATCCCAAGACCATATTTGTGTCCTCCACCCTACAATTTGAAGTGGCCAAATTTTCCTCGTCAATGCATTATATACATTTTTAGCAGTGAGAATACCCGACTGGTCGCCACTGGTATAAATTAGTATGTCATCTCTAGGTTGGAGTTGGATACCCAATACAACAAGAGCCTTACAAAAAGAGGTCCACTCAATAGCCAAAATCTCGGTTAATCCCAAGTCTTAGTTTCTTTTCCATTGATCGATTATGAACCTCGTTGAAGACTGAGCTCTGGCTTGGTAAAGGTAACGGATATATTTGTTCTGTAAGGCCATTAGAAGTTCTTGGGATAGTAACGAGGGATCATTGATGCCCAGGATCTTGTCTAGACCAATCAATATTGAGTTCCCATTACCCAGATTCCATCTTAGCCAGTGCATGATGAGAGGAAGCGACTGCAACAAATTTTTCCAAGTTTGTGAAGCCAGTGATTGAATAATCATGGCCGATTTGAGACAAGTTGCAACAGATACATAGGGAAGATACTTATCCTTAATTACCTTGTTCCAAATACCTTCTTTCATTAGTACAAGCCATAAGGAATTTGCAACGAAGTCTCAATTGAAGTGGAAAATATTCCTAAGGCCCCAACCTCCTACAGACTTCGGTTTGACTATCAACTCCCAATTGCAGAGGTGATAATGATGTGTAGAGCCACCACCCAACCAGAGGAATTCAAAAATCAAATGTTGAAACTTAAAGAGTACAAATGCAGGGACAACCGCTAAGGCCATCCAGTACACTGATTGGGATTCTAAAACTGCCTTTACTAGAGTGCAGCGACCCCCGAGTGATAACCAGCGGTTGCACTAGTGACTAATCATGTTTTCAAAGTTAGTAATAAGCCATCTCCAATCTTCAAAATTTGATTTCTCCGCTTTTATGAAGTACCCTAGGTATCTAAAACCTTCGGACAGCTCAACAAAGTTGATCGTAAAAGAATCCTTAAGCTTATCCAAGGCTTCCCCTTGTATACCCAAGTGGTGGAAAGTTGATTTGTTTAAGTTTACTTTGAGCCTCGATGCACAACAAAAAAGATGCAGAAGTGATTTAATCGCCAACCATTCCTCAAGAGATGCCTTTGTCATGATAGGGATGTCATCGACAAATATAAGATGAAGAATTTAATAATCCTTGAGACTTTTACCCCCAAAAAAACTCCATCAAATTGGCCTTTCTTCAACAATAGACTAATACTTCCCATGACTAAGATGAACAACAGTGGCGAGATCAGACACCCTTGTCTAAGACCTCATTTTCTCTGGAAAAAAAGTAGAAGTCTCGCCATTTATCAAAACAACAAAGGAGGAGCTGACAACACAACTCATGATCCAGTTTGTGGAAGCTAGACTAAAGCCAATTTGGATAAGAATTAAGCATAAAAAGTCCCAGTTTACACAATCATATGCTTTTTTTAAATCCAGTTTTAAAATAAGGGCCTTTAACTTCTTTAATTTTATATTGTGTAGACATTCTTGCATCGTCCCAATGGCATCCAATATCTGCCTGTCCTTTAAAAAACCAATTTGTTCGCTCGAAAACACCCTCGAGAGGATAGGATTGACTCTCTTTGCGATCACCTTTGCTATCAACTTATAGCATAAATTCCATAGCGAAATGGGTCTGTAATCACCAAAAGTCACTAGTTTATTCTCCTTTGGTATCAACACCAGGAAATTTGAGTTAAGCGAGCATTACACCTTCCCTCGGATCCTTGAGTCCTCCACTAGTTCCAGCAGGTCATCACTAAGGAGATCAAAATAGTGGGTGAAAAATTCGACCGTCCAGCCATCCGGGCCTCAACTTTTGTCTTTTGCAAAGAGCTTTAAGATATCCAAAATTTCCAATTTTGAACAGGGGTGTTCAATAAGTAAAGAGTCCTCCACCATGACAAAACTAGAGAACAACTTGACAATATTGGAGAGGTGTAGTCGTTAGCTTTAAATAGACCTTTGAAGTGCCTTGATGCTTCTTTTTTGAGAGACTCTTGCCCCCTATGTAACTGGCCATTCTCATCAGTAATTTCCCAGATAGGTTTCTTATTCTTGTTTGCACTGGCATAGTTGTGAAAGAAAATTGTGTTTTGATCCCCACATTTCAACCAAATCGCTCTACTTCTCTGTCTCCATAGTTCCTCATCCTGGAAAAGAATAGTGTTACATTCTGCTTCCATTGATTTTAAATGACAATCAGTTTTCGGGTCTATATCATCCCTCTACAATGTCGTGGATAACGACCAAAGCTCCTCCTCCAAAGTTTCAAGTCTGAGTAATTTTGCACGATGTCGAATCCTAGCCCAAGTTTTTATCTGGTTTTTTAACACTTTTAATTTCCACACAAATATGTGTTTGAAGTCAAACTCCGCTAGGAAGGCAGGATCCAACCAGATATCTTTTACAATCACTAAGAACTCGTCCTCGGCCAACCAAGATGGATTTAACTTGAAAGGGTATGCCACCCGAAAAGGTTGAAAATCAAACTGAGAAAACATAGGTGTGTGATCTGAGAAGAAAGGAAACTCCACCCATGAACGGTATCTTCCCACTTCACTTAGTAAAGATTATGATACCAATTTACGATCCAGCCTCTTTGAAATACTATCATCCCCTATTCTACCATTTCTCCATGTGGGTGCCACAACATATGAGAGAAAATCCACTAAATTGTTATCCTAGAGGAGAAGTTTAAAAAAGCTCGCTAGTTTATTCAATTGTGTCGCAGCTCCCCAGACCTCCTCTGCACCTATAGTGAAGTTAAAGTCTCCTACAACAATTAAGTCTTTAGTATCTAGTAAACCACTTGCCGCCACTCGATCCCAAAAATATTTTCTTTCAATGCAAGGTCCATATACATTGAGTAAACACAAACTCTTGTTATTTTCTAAAGAGATACCAAATAATAAAATGCCCCCACAACAGAGTGTGGGCTCCAAAACTAATTTGATGGGGTCCCATGTCACCAAAAGACCCCCCTAATTTCCGACAGATATAACAACGTACAATATCCATCCCGACACAAACTTTAACATAAATAAACGAGCTTTCTCCTTGTCAACAAGAGTTTCTTGTAGAAAAACAATATCTGGTTTGGACTTTTGGAGCAATCTACGCATGGAGGCCAATTTCAATCCCCCCCCCACCCCTCTAATATTTAAGGTGAGCAGGATCATGGCTTTTCCCTAGCAAGGGATTTCATGCCTCTAAGCACCCCGGAGTCAGTGACATAGATATTAGAAGGGTTCGATATTGGAACTGAGCAAGTAGCCTTTTTACGGGCACTTCTCATTTTTATAGGGGAAGTTTCAAAGCCTAGGCCCTTTGACTAGGAAAAACCCATCCCACCACCCCCACATGAGTTCCCTGACTGCCCCAATACATCAGGAATTCCCGGGAGTTTAATAACATTTCTCCCCTGGTAAGTAGGTAGAGGGATCGAGACATTCACCTCCCGAAAGAGAGGGACTAAGGATTCCAGTGTCTCCCCCAGAGAGCAGTCCCCAAGTTCGGGCACCCTGTAACCTGAAACAGTCATGGGAGTCTTATCCCCCTCACAGTCTGCCACCCAGGTTTCCATAGTCATTTCAAATACTAAATTACGTAACACCCCAGGAGTGGGAGATAGGCTGAGGGGTGTTACTGATCCAGTTCTTTGCTCCACCAGTGAAGTGTGAACCCTATCTAGAAATGAAGTGTCCCAGTTCCTCACAGATTGTGGAGAAAACCGCAAAGTCGAAGAATCGACCCTCATTTCCAACTCAATATCACAGGAAGGTAACACAGGATCGAGCACCGAAGAAGACAAAGAGTTCAATGCCATTTTTTTCCAGGACGTAAGTGAATAATAAAAAGAGGGACACCAAACTTTTAATTTACCTGTGACAGTAGCAGAGGCATCAAGAAGAGGAGATTCCTTTGGCCTAACATGCTCATCTTCTCGTACGTAGGAGTTTATGCTTGGAGAATCAACTATGGGTGCCTTCCGAAGTCGCGCATTTTCTGACTCCTCCTCTTCTACAAGGCCCTGACAGGAACTTCTCAGATGTCTGGTTTTTCGAAAAAGAGTACACCGAAAAGTTAGGCCCAGTTAATCCAAATTTTTACAAATGACATGACCACGCCACTGAATATCCAGGGTCTCCAGTAGTCCAGAATCAATGTGAACCTCCACCAGAATCCTACCCAGCTTTCTGTCTAGAGCCCGTAGAGACAAATCATCAACTCTGATGAAATGTCTGAGATAATTATCGATAGGGGTCAATGCTTTCACATTCCAAAGTTTCAGAGGTAACCATGTAAGAAGTACTTAAATGTGCCTGAATTGGAAGTAATCCTACACCGGGTGGAAAGAAATATGCCACCTCTTTAGCATCAAGATCCCCTCGTCGAAAGACCAGAGTTGTTGAATAACTTTTGTGGTATCCTTCGACAAGCGGAATTTAAACTTGGACTAGCCTCTTGGTAGGAAGAAGACCTCTAGCTCATAACCCAGTAAAGGAAGCCAGTTCATCTTTACCCAGTCAATAAGAGAGGTATAACATTTTGAGCGATATGAATATCAGCCGACCAAAGTTGTAAGAGATAAGTTTACCGCCTCGTCCAAACCCAGGTCATCCCCAAGTACCATTTTGCGTCGAGTCGTGTTTGGGATACAAGACTTTGTACCATCTTTTCTCCATGGAGTATCCTTTGAGACAGGGGAATGGCCACCACCATGGGTCAGTGGAGCACCAAAGATAGTCTAAATTACACCTTGAGAATTTTTCGCTCGCAAGGAGGAAGAACGCGCAAAGCTTCCAACTACAAACTTTGCAGTTTGAACAACACCCCTAAACTTTTTCCAAGACATTGCCACAATGTGCGTTGGGTCTAAGGTTAATAACTTTGTGGCTGACCAAACAGGTGAGTTATTAGTCACTCTCGGCGGGTCAACAAGCCAGCTTTCCTCCAAGATTCCTTGTCAGTCGCACTCATAAGTGCACTAACGACAACTTCCGTCATGGAAGCTTCAAGTGTTAGAATAAGCACGCCACCTAGCCTCCACTAAGGCCTCCTCGAAGAAAGAAGCCACGACATTACACCAAGTTCAAAAAGCACTTTAATAACGGTAGTTAGGTAAGCAGGAAAAACATTGTTTGAGAGGACAGGGTCATAAAACCATTGTCAACGTTAGTAAATGAAGAAGTGACAAAGTGAATGCTAGATAATGTAACCAAAACCTCCAAATTATCCCCCCGCCAAAACTCCAATGACTGTCGTATATTGTTGCAGAGTATGTCAACACCCTCCCACCAAGGGAACCCCCTAAACTAGTCAAGTGCTACTCCAAGGGACCATACCCTTATGATTCCACCGCCATAGTCACCCGCCATTTGTTGCAGGTTTTCCAAGAAAGTGTGCAACTTGATGAGAGAGAATTAATCAAGTTGTCGTAAACTTATCAAGTTACAAGGATAAAAGATATATAAAGGAATATATAATGGTATTTACATTTCTAACAATAATTTAATTACAATTGAATTTAAAAAATATATATTAAAAATGGATTTTAATAATAAGAAGGAAGAAATTATTTTAGATGGGGTGATGGCGTGTAATCCTAAGTAGGGCTAAGTGTCATCTAGATTCCACCATACCGGGGCTCCTCCATGAAATATTATTAATGCATGAGAGATGCATGTACCACTTATTTCAACAATCACTCCATGATAGTTCAACCTCTTGAAGTTTTATGATGGCACATATGGGGGAAGGTTTCATGATTTTTGCAGGGCATCATGATTTTTAAGAACATTATTTCTCATGGATGATGAAGGAGGATGGTTATCTAGAACTCATTTCTTCTTGGTACCCAACATTTGGTTCAGGGATTATAGTCATGAAGTAGATATGGAATTCTTTGATGGTATGGTTATTTAAATTAGCTTATTCAAGAGTCCCCTGATTGCTTGATATTTTTGGTGTTCCAGTGTCTATAGCAAGGTCATTCTCTCTATGGCTCCCTTCCATATGGATTTGGATTATCACTAGAGGTAATACTACTTCTAGTATTTTCCGACTTCACATTCTTGTTTATAAAGTAGAATTAGGGGTTTGCAATTCATGGTTTACTAGTTTTCATGTCTTGTCATTATGAAGTGTCTTAGGAAATTCCTTCAACAACCAGAATTTTTTTTACCCTCGTGTGGGAATTTTGTCAACTCAATCTCCTAGTGGTTAGTCTCAATCCTGGTTTACAAATGAAAAAATAGGACGAATATAGAGGGTATTACTAATTTCAATGGGATATAAGAAGAGGAGTAGTATAGTAGGCGTAAGCGACATGAAAAAACATACCACCATAGGAAGCCTAGCCAAAGAATTACTAGGGCTTAGAGCGAGCATATGTAGGAAGCTTGGAATTACCATAGCCTATTTCTGGAGGACATCAAGAAAACAATAGATAGAATGGAGAAGAATTTCATGCAAAAATGAAGGGAGACTCCCAATTGTGAGATGGAAGAAGCATATTTGGCTTGGGTTCCAGATACATGTTGCTCAAGGTCTAGAGACACAATTTTTTTTAGAACGATAGAATTATACTAGACTAACAAATCACTCATAGCGCAAGTTGTAAAGGAGAAAAAGGAGCAACAATAGGCCATCCTCAAGGATTTGAGCTTGCTACATAAGACGTTTGATGTAGTTTACAAGATTGTATTTAATCTAGATATAGTGGTACTAGGTAGGGCAATAGGCCAACAAACTCCTGTCACAACTGAGGACCAAATTTACACTCTAGAGGGCACCTCATCCCAACCCATCAATCTGGATGAAGAGGATGAATACCTTATAAATATCCAAAAATGATAACTCCCTTTTAATTCTCTGAGATACGATGATTTATATTGTTTTATTTTTCTAATAGCTATAGTTATATGATCCATACTTAGGCATAATAGTATGTATACTCTATCTAGTGATAGTTCAGCCATAGAAAATAGTCAAACCCTCTAAATTGATCCAAATATTTATGGGTTTTCATATGGGTATTTTTTGGACTAAACTATACGTAGTTTCCCTCATGGTGGGTTACAGGAAGTTTTGCTTGTAGTCTTATATTATGACATATTAATATAGAATCAGTTAGCCTACAAAAAGAAAAGAAGGAAGGATTTGTGTTTATTAAAGCTATTCCAACCTTGTGCTTTGGATTATTAATACTCAAAGGAAGGATTCAAGAAAAAAAAATAACATTATTGTTGGTGCAAACCATAAGGAAAATTGCATCAACATTGACTTCACAAATCAATTATTAATTGCAGAACCATGTATAATTGAAAAGAAAATCTCTTTTGGAAAAAGACAATATGAAATTAATGAATTACGAGTAATAATTTATGGCTATAAATTCATATCCAAATTCAATTTTTTGCCTATGTTTGATTAAGATGTTGACATAAAGTTCAACTTGACTAGAAACACTAGGTACCTTCATATTAACATGAAGAAGAAATTTCTAATATTCTCCTATAGGAATAAGATAACATTGTGGGACATTATAATGAGATCATGTTCAATGGACCTCATAAGAAGATTTGAAGGATGCATTAGAAGTGATCCTTCAAGATATATAGAAGTCAATACAAAAGTTGCAAGATCACTAGAAATAATTTGACAAGGTTTTTGTTGATAAAGATGAAGAAATTTCTCACATAAAAGAGAATAGTCAAAAAACACTTGCACAAATAAAGAAGTCAAAAAATAAAATGAAATTCAATTAGAATTTAGAACATCTGAATCAAGATCTCAAGAAGAAATCATCAGACAATGGTGGAGACAAGTCTTCCCTAAATAATCTTAATAAAAAATTCCTTCAACAAATTGAAAGGTTAACGGCTGAGATGCTAGAGAGTCACAAACCTAAAAATAAATTTTACAAGTTTGAAAATGATGAATAAAGTTTCTTCCTAAGGAACCATAATTAAATTTTTCTTCTGAAAATAAAGAACTTGAAGGATGAAAAGAAAACACAACCAAAGTTAGACCAATGTGCCAACAAAGAACCACTAGTTGACAAAGAAATAACTATTGGTCTAGATGAAGTAGGAATATCATCAAATGTTGAAGTACAAATGATGGAAAGTCCAAATATCTCTACTAATAAAAATTTAACGATCAACGAAAAGACAAAAATATGAAAGGAAAACATGCTACCAAATGTGAAACAAGAAGGAACTACAAATATGGTAAGAAAATACCATGTTACAAGGATGCCTTATTATCATCCAAATCACAAGAGACATTGTGACTGTTGTTCCTGAGTTTGTACTTTAAGGCTCTAAAGTACACCGTCAAGGAATCCGAAAAGAAAGAGAGGGTTAAGGATGAAAGGTAGGGTGTGTGAAAGGGCTATAGCTGATTCCTTAACTGTCTCTATCTAGCTTCCTAGTTTTCCTGGATGCTAATGTCTCTTTCAATTACTACCCATGAACGTTCTAACTCAACCCGGTTATTTCTTGTCTGTAGGATGGTGTTAAATAAATTCAAAGCAATGCTCATTTGATCCGATAGTCCAGGTTCGATATTAGGTTGTCGTGTGACTAGAACAATCATGAGGGAAGGAGACTGAAAGGATAGATTTTGTGTTTTCTTTAAAGGTTTGCTATTTCTGTTTCAAAACATATAAGAAAAAGTCCAAAAAAAAACCTTGAATTAATAGTATGACGAAACTAAAGGTCGCTTATGGTATCTGAGCTAAATTTCTAAAAATGAATGTGCATGAAACGAAAAGAAAACATAGAGCTGCTGAAAAAGGCGAGGCATCAATTAAAGAGGAATCTCACTTTGTGACAGAAGAAGAAAAATAGTTAGGAAGAATTCTTAATGAAGCATATGATATTGAAATCTAAAACATTGGCAGGTCTTGTATCTGCTGATAGCTGATACAGAGGAAAGGTTGTAAATGATTAAATTGAAAGAATAATTAATTACCACAGTACAGGTTGTACTAAATTGTAGTTAAGCATTCATTAAAAAGATGTATGAAAAACATGAAACAACGGAGAAACACATAACTCAAACTTGACCAGATCTGGAATCTTCAATCTGTATTCATATTAATTCAAAAATATCTTCAAATTCTTCTTTACAATACGCCCAAAAAAAGCCTTAGATCAGTATCTTGAAATTATATTTATACCAGATCCCTAAATATTGTTGGTTGGTGATCTCCTAAATTTTAGGGGAAAATAGTTACAAGAATTGCAAACCCTAATCATTTGCATGATTATCATTTATTTTCCTATCATCTCGATAATATAAGTTTTCAAAATGATACTTAATTGTTTTACTGAAGTATCTCCTTCTTTTGACCTGATACATTCAATACATTTTTCAAGAAGATGTACGAAATTTCTGGGAGGCTCTGGAAGATCCTTTGCTTCAAATAAATAGAATTTTTTTTGAGTTTCTGGAAGCCGATATTCAATCCTCTTACCAGTAAACTTAAATGATTGCAACTTTAAGTTGGGCTTCACTAGCCACTTGTCTATTAGAGTAACATCCATTTCCTTTAACTGTGAAATTTCCATTTGAAATTTGTTCAAACCCTCTTCGAAATTCAGTTGGTGTCTTACAATGTTTATCTGTCCTAATTACCCAATGCAATTGTATCTTCCAATACCTAATGATTCCTTGTCCAATAAATCAAAGATTCTTTCACAATCATCTTTGATTTCTTTGACTATTTTCTTATATTTTGCTATGTTGTTTTCCCATACCTTGAGCATGATATCACCTCTAATCTGTTCCGTGACATAAAGATTTAGAGTTTTCGATACTTATTCGTTTTCAGAACATACAACTGCCTTTTGGAAAGTGGCCCTTGCTGTTTTAGCTTCCTTTTCTTTAAAAATATCATTATCAAAAGCATTGCTTGTTTCCTGAAAATAATTATGAATAATCTCCACTTGGGAGATTACTTTATATTGCTTAGCTTCTACCTTTGCATGTATTTCCAGTGATTGGTCCTGAAAAACTTTCAGGTCTATAACCCGACCTTTTATTGAATTCAATTTAGCCTGTAGTTGTCTTACCAATTCTTCTTGCCGAATAACTTGTATTTGGCTAGTCTGCATCTTTTCGTTCATCTCGTCTAGACTTGACTTAAGCAATTGAATTTCTTGCTTTTTAGCAGATCTGGCCTGCTCTAGACCTTTATTTATTTCAGCTTTGATACTTTTCTCGGTATATTTTAGTTGATCTTATAACTGGGTTATCCTGTGGTTACTCTATTCCAACCTTTCTCTCATATTGCTAACAGTGAATAGATTTGTTGTTGCCAGCGCTCCCATGGAGCCCGCCACCTCTGTAGCGAAATATCTCTCTTCCAAGTTTTTCCCATCCACCAGCACCTTGTGTTTCTTTACCATACCACCTTCTCTCATATACATCTCCTGTTTTAATACAACCTTCCTCTTTTTATTGAAGAAGTAATCAGAGGGAGGAATTTCATCTCTGGAGATAGGGTCAAGGTCGCTAGCATATATGACTCCTACCTAAGGGAAACCAAAAGTAGATTGTAAAGGGGTCAAGGAAGTGATGGGGTTTCCCAACTCTGTGATTTGTTTCCCCTATTGTCTTGGGAGTATCAATATGAAGAGTAGATGACACAAGGTGGGGAGATTGAATAGACTCGAGAGGTGTCTCAAACCCTTTTTATGTTTCTTCTCCTGGATTCTTTGTCTGTGGGACTTCTTTGTTTTGTGAAGACCCTTCAACCTCCTGTGGGTTTTCCTCTGTGTCTGCTTTGTTCTGTGCTTTATGTCCGAAGCCTGGGGGAATGTTTTCTTGTTCTGGAGGGGATGTTGTTGCTTTTCCCTGCAATAATTTGGGCAACCCGCTTCATCTGTGTCTCTGGAAGGTCAGAGGACTGGTTTGCAAATCATATGATAGTGCATGTACCCTGTCTAACACTTCCTCATAGGTTTTGACCCCTTTGAAAATTTCATTACGAGAGGATTCCTCATGTTCAAATGCTTTCATGCCACAACGAGCCATGTGGCTTCCCACTGTTTGATAAGGGTCATGCTTCCTATGTTTGAGATTCACCAACTTGACCTCCTCTAGAGATGCAACTTCAACCTTGGAATGACCCAGTTTGAGTATCGAAAACCTTCCAATCTATATGGGAAAGACTGGCCAGAACTTCTTTTGAGCTATCTTCAGTTCTATCCCAATACAACCTATTATTATTTGATGAGCTACCTCCATGCACACCAGTGTATCATGGAGGAATTTAGGAAGTGCATGAGGAGGGACAGAGCATCTGAAAACTATGATATAGGAGAAATTCTCCTCAATAAACCAATCGGCAACCGCCTTGATATTTCCTATGACTGACTCTGAAATACGGGGGGGTGCACAACCATACAACATCTGATGCACTGGTATCACCACAAAATGACAAATTTCATAAAAAGAATCTTTAGCATTTTCTTCCCACATCTTAGAATGATATTCATGAATCGGTTCAGAGCAAGATGGGTTCCAACTCCAATTCATCAAAGGGAAAGGAGTTGTGAAACATATAGCGTCCATGATGTATGATGTCATGTAAAATGCTACTAGTCTACAACAGGACCTCGTGGTTTGATACTCCATAACCTCCTTAGCTAGGTTGTTTGATAGGATTTTGTTCCAATTGAAGCTATAGCCTTCGACAACTTCATGTGAAAGGGGCACCCATTCTGCAGAAAAATGGGTAGGACTTTTCTTTCTGAAAAGTCTACATAACATCATAGCCACATAAACCATGTACTAATTCAAATAGGTTGTGGCATAAATGCTATGAGTATCGGCCCTAAATTTTGGTGGGTGTCTCCACCAGTCTCTGATTATGCTGGGGTATGTTTTGTCTGCCTCTATGCATTCTTTCCTTTGAAATTCACTTACGAATTCTTTGTTATAAATATGTTTAGAATTGGGAGACAATTTGTACATTACTTGTATATGCTTTGGTCTGAAAGAGTCGACGACGACCCCTTGACTGTCCAAAATGCTTCTTGTCTGCATGTATGTCCTCTCTAAAGCCCAACTCATCATATTGTTGTATGTCATGAGTCGTGGGCATGTAGGCACTTTTTGAAGTTTGAACTCTGCTATGTCCCGCAGTTTGTTTTCAGAATCGTCGATAAAATGCTTGATTTCGTAGTCCAGGGTTTCGAAAATTTGCCTCCAGGATTTGATGGAATCAATGGCATGCGGTGTAGTATCAAATACGAAATCTCCTTCTGGGTTGGATATTTCAGCTGCTTCTTCACTTTTCTTAGGTGCCTTTCTAGGTGCCATAATGTTCATGTTTAGGATGAATTCCTGTCACAGAGTAAAATGTGTAAGCTTGCTGAATGTAATTCACTTTTGAATTTAAACGATAAAAATGAAATTAAAAAAAAAAAAAAACAATCTTCTATTAACCTTTAACTCTTCTTACGACGGACGTGCTGAGACAGGTGGTAAAACTTTAACATCTTAATGGGGAAAATATGCTCAGATATACGCAGTTAAGTCAAAAATATCTCTATTCGTCCATTGAAAATACTATCGTATATCGGCGATTTCAAACTGGATCTTTAAAATGATTTCTTTCACTAAATCCCAAAATGCGAAAAGTCGTTTTTGTTGGAAATATGGCTACAGCAGAGATGACGCAGATGATCAAGGTTGTCATTGATGGCAATTGATTGTTTATGGAGAACAAATGCGAACACAGATGCGGCAACACAAATGCGAACACAGATGCTGCAACACAGATGCTGAAACACAGATGCTGAAACGCGGAGGCTGAAACACAGAAGCAGCAGAGATGATGCGAAGTAGCAGAGATGACGTAGACGGTCAAGGTTATCATTGATGGCAATCGGTTGGCTTATGGAACACGCACAAGAGATGCTGGAACATAGAAGCTAGAACGCAAATGCTGAAACACAAATGCTGGAACACAGAAGCAGGAACGCAAAAGCTGGCACATAGATGCTGAAACACAGTGCTGAAATAGAGCAGGAATGCAGAAGCAGGAATACAAATGCTGGCACACACATATGCTGAAACGGAGATGCTGAAACACAAATGTTGAATCACAGATGCTGAAACACAAATGCTGAATCACAGATGCTAAAACGTAGATGCTAAAACACAAATGCTGGATCACAGATGCTGAAACGCAGATGCTGGAACACAGCGTTGCATGAGGTGGCATGCGTAGAGGAGGCAGAG
>ML785720.1:933217-971561 GCA_009831015.1 Picea engelmannii
TGAAAAATCTGTGTCTCGTACTCGTGAATGAATGTTGTGTGTGATTGTTGTTCTTTATACTATCTGCTTTATGTTTATAACTCTGGATTTCACAGTAAAGACTCACTGCCACTAAGATTAATGATTCAAAGTTGAAAATGAGATTAAATGGTTAATAATATACACTAACTGATTCACCCCCCCCCCTCTCAGTTAGTTCATACCTGTAACAGTTTTAATCCTTATTAATCCCATCTTAAATTAACTTAAAATCGTCTTAAACTTTATTAAAAAAAAATCACGATTTCGCATTTTGGTGTTTCGGGGATCTTGTACCCATGAGGTATGTCATAAGCACACCCTGAATCGTGAAATCATGATGGGATTAGTTTAGATGTTGATTACTTGTATCAACTCTTTAATCAATTAAGATTAGTAATTAACTTCTTCTTTTCGGAAAATTGGGGACCGGGAGTTCAAGGGATGATGCTTTGACAACACTTTGATACAAGGAAACCCAAATCACGAAAGATTAATGAATTGTTGATCATTTTTAAGAGTTTAATTAAACACGATTAAAGGATACTTTGTGAAACGCGCGTCGGGACTTATAGCACCTACTTTTTCCTTTTTTATTATTACTTTAAAATAAATTCTTTTCTGGATTTCAGCACCGAGAGTCTGGAGTGGTTAGTTAAGAAAACATGCTTTGTGAAAGGCCGAATCCCGAAACCCGAAAAGTCGAAAGATTTTTTACTCTTTTTAATATTAAGGGCGGCTCCATGACTAGGAAAAAGCGAGGATTCATGTTTAAAGGGTAAAATATTAAACTTTGTGTCAACATTAGGCTCCATCTAGGGATCTTGTTTCCTTGTGGAACGAGAAGAACATGTAGACCAAGTGCCTTCATTGGTTAAATGGGTTCAATAATTCAACTTTGTGAAACAGACCAGGAGGGAAAATGAGACAAGACTTTTAGGATCTCTACATTTGATTTTCAAATTTATTCAAAAATAAAACATTCGATTTTCTTGAGTTAGGTTCTCAATAGATTTTATTTTCTGAAAATGACTTCAGATCTGTATAAGATAATCAAAACCAAATTAACCATTCTACCAAGTTTCATTTGATTTTGTTTTCACCAAGTAAAGTAAATTTAAAGGTGTCAAATTAGGGGATCCTAGAAACCTATAATGTGAATCCAGCTGAAAGAAGAAAAGTTACCAGAGCATCTTTTAATTCATGTATAACAACCTTATCATATGTAAATATATTGCTTCACTACCAGCGAGCCTGTTTAGGACCTCGATGAAGTTATCCGACTTCCCATATTGAATTTCCTTTCACCACTTCATTTTTTTTTTTTTTAAGCATTTAAATGCTGAGATGAGGGCAATCAATATAATGAATTTCCTTTCTTCATCTCTTTGGATTAGATGGGGGAAATAATTATAATGAATTTCCTTTCACCATCTGTTTGTGTATATTTTATTTTAATATGAAGTGGCGGCAATCAATAATATGTAATATACTCGGGAAGGTATCTGCTTGAAATTTTTAAGAACGGAGGCTTGTCAACTCACTTAAATGGCTCTGGACTAATCTTCTCTCTTGCCTTCAAACATCATCGGCTTAAGGGAAATTCTTGAGGGAAACTTCTTTACATCTTTTAAGGGATTTCCTTTAAAAAAATGAATCGGTTTATTCTTGTTAGGAGAGATAATAAGGTTAGGATTAACCTATACATACTTCTGGTTCATCTAATGTTAAAGAACTATAAACTCAACCTATTCTCATTTTTGAAGGTTTGATTGAGAATTTTCAGAACCAAAGTGAAACCTTTCTTTTCTCAAAGAACTCGTGATAAACATTCAGGGTTAGGTGAGGAGCGGTCTTCACCGTGGTTAAAGGGAAAGTAAAGGGCTTAAGAAGCACAACTGCACACATGACCGTTCTTAAAGATTTTCTTAGTTTTTTTTTTTTTAGTGATAACATCAGTATTAATTGAACTAATGATTTATTTATTCGTATCTCTTAGGATAATTTAGATTGAATTTTCAGAGCATAATCTCATACCTTGGTAACTCCTAGTTTGCCGGCCAAAAGGCTGTTAATTTCTTACCTTTTTCATCGAAAGACAATTAATATACTTATCTGTGTCTGTCGCCTTTTTAGCATTTATAGTCTCTTGGTTGGTCAACAACTTTTCTGCAGAATAATTCATCATGCTAATTGTCAAGGAATCTCATGAATATATATATATAAACTTACCGAAGGAAATGAAACTATACAGTAAGTATGAAAACAAACCGGTATTTACAATGAGAGTTCAGAGACACATTACTGCATGAAGTGTTTGAGGTGTTGCCCATTTACAGGGGCATTGAGAATGTTTCCATTGAGATTTTCTAATAAAAAATAATTCTTGCCCTGAGAAGCCAAAATCTTATATGGGTCGGACCAGATTGGATCAAACTTGCCATGTTTACCAGTCTCTTCTCTCCTGGCTTCCCATTTCAGGATCAGATCACTAGGGAGGAAATCTCTATCTTTATATTTTCAATTGAATAAGGCCTTCATGTTATCCTGATATCTCTATAACATTTCATTCACTTCGGCCCAATTTTGCTGAACTTCAACTAGCTGATTTATCCTCTTGGTAACATCATTGGGTTCTTCATTTGAATCTTTCTAGAGTTTCATCACAAGTAGAGAAAGATTTATTGGTAAAACGACGTCAGTTCCATATACCATCTGAAAAGGGGAAATCCCAATTGATCTTTTGGTACTTATCCTGTTAGCCCACGATGCATATTTTAAATGGATATGCCATGTTTTTTTTTTAGTCAAATTTTTTTTTATCACAGTAATCAGACTCTTACTAGACGATTCAGCTAGACCATTACCTTGCGGATAGTAAGTTGTTGAGTGTCCTAATATGATGTTGTATTTTTTACAGAAGCTTATCATGGCCATTGACTTAAATGCTTGGGAATTATCAGTGACTATCTTTCGAGGACAGTCAAACTTGGATAAAATATTTTCTTTGAGGAAATTGATTACTACTGAGTTGGTTGCATTTCTTGTGGGAATGGATTCCACCCATTTAGTGAAATAGTCTGTAGCAGTTAGAATCCACTTATGTTGTGCGCTAAAGTGGGGATGAATTTCTCCAAAGAAATCAAGGCCCCATTGCTGAAATGGAGCTTCGGTTTTAACTGGTACTAAAGGTAAGGCTGGGACTTTCTGTTTTCCTGTAAACATCTGACAAGGAGTACAAGTTTGGACTTTAGTGTTTACATCTATGAATAATTTAGGCCAGTAATACTTGGCTCTTAAAATTTTATAAGTTGTTGCCCGCCAAGCATGATGTCCTCCGCACACTCCCGCATGGAATTCATCGATAACCATTTCCGTTTCGGTATCGACTAAGAAACTCAGCAGGAAACCCATAGGGTCTTTCCAATACAATTTACCATCCATGATACAATATTTTACAGTGTGTAACTTCAGTGTCCTAATTTTATATGGG
The DNA here is from genome assembly GCA_009831015.1 of Picea engelmannii. Lineage (NCBI taxonomy): Eukaryota > Viridiplantae > Streptophyta > Pinopsida > Pinales > Pinaceae > Picea > Picea engelmannii. The sequence continues at coordinate 936,729 of ML785720.1, forward strand.
GTTAATTCACTAGGACATCGAAGGGTCAATAGGTAAGAAATGATATCGCGGTACCAGACTAAAATATAGAACTTGTCTTGACTCTCAGTCGTGGGTGCAGTGACGTCAAGCTCATCTATTTCTAAAAATCCCTCATTTTGTTGTAGCTGATTTATTCCAAGTACTTTCAAATTTGATTCGGCTAGCAATTTGGCCAAACCCTGACCTTTGATAATTTTAGTCGGTTTGACTTCTAGGTCAAACTCCTGGATTTTAGCCAGCCACTTGCCTCTTTTTCTGTCACTGTCTGGCTGCACCAATATATCTTTAACAGAACTTGACGATACATAGGCAATCATATTCGAGTACAATACGTAGGTTCTGAAAGCCTTGATATCTTTTACCATTGCATAAGCTTGTTTTTCCAATATGTCATATTTCAGCTCAGCGTCCCTGAGACTTCTGCTAAAAAATGCAATAGGCCGCTCAAAACCTTCATCATTTTTCTGTAACAATACAACTGTGATTGTATGTTGAAAGGAAAAAGAGAAAATCAAAAACTCTTTTGTGTAATCCGGGCTTGCTAGGACTAGAGATTCGCTTATTACTTTCTTGATTCGTTGAAATGACGCTTTGGCTTCGCTTTTCCATTTCACCTTGCTTTTCTTTTTAAGCATATCTATAATTAATTTAACAATTTCGACAAAGTTAGGGATGAATCTTCTCAAGAAGTTTATTTTTCCTAAAAAACACTGAATTTATTTTACATTTCTAGGAATATTTATGGTATATATCGCCTCGACCCTTTTGGTATCGATTTTGATTCCATCTCTTGACACGATATGACCCAAGAGTTTACCTTCTTGCATTGTGAAATGGGATTTCTTAGGATTAAGTGACAAACCGAATTTGTGACATTTCTCGAAAGTTTATTTGAGGTGCGTTAGATGCTCTGCATCATATTTAGAGAAAACAGTCAGGTCATCTAGATAGATAAAAACAAACTTATCTCTTTCGCCCACGAAAGCGATATCCATGGCTCGTTGGAAAGTTTCCCCTACATTCATTAAACCAAAAGGCATTTTTTCATACATAAAAGTACCCTAACGGGTAGTGAACACAGTTTTATCTTTTTCATCTTGGTGTATAGAAACCTGATTGTAACCTGAAAAACCATCAATCATGGACATTTTGTTAGCTCCAACTACTTTTTCTAAAACATGATCCATCTTAGGTAATGGATAATTGTCTTTAAGCGAGGATCGATTCAGGTTTCTAAAATCTACACACAGTCTGATCTCACAGTTTTTCTTTCTCAGTGGGACTAAATTGGATACCCACTTATAGTATCTCAGTGGGACAATGATTTTAGCGTCTAGGAGTTTTTTGACTTCTTTTTCTATCATTGGTAGTAGGATGGGGTTAATCCACCTGAGTTTTTTCTTAAAAGGTTTGACGCGTGGCTTCAAAGGAATTTTATGTTCCATAATGATAGTGTCATAAGTTCTCAATTCATCATAAGACCAAGCAAAAACGTCCTTATATTGTCTAAGTAACTCTACATACTTTCTTTTGATTTCGGGAGACAGATATTTGGATAATTTCACGAACCTAGGAACTTCTTTGGTACCTATATCGCAATCCTAGACCTCCTCTAGCTGAGGCTGTAAGGTAGTCTTCAAAGGGATGTCATAATGACTAAATAGCCTTTCTAAGGGGATCAAACCCTTAGGTATCTAATTATTTTTTAAAACAAGCATCCAGTGGTTAGCGATTTTATCTTGGAACTTTTGGGGGTCTTCGACTTCCTGCATGATCCAAACAGGGTCATTCTGGTTTTCTTGGTCAGCATGCATTTCAACAAAGTCATCTACTATCTCTAAAACTTTCCGGAGTTGTTCATCAACCTCGAAAACTTGCCAATGTTGTATTTTATTCGGTATGGAAGGCCTATGTCTCATTAGTATATGGTATTTTAATTTGAAAGTAGTGGGAGATGTGAACGTTGAAGCTTCTTTGGCTAATGCATCTGCCTATTGATTTTCTGTTTTGGGAATATGATGAACATTAACAGAGGAGAAAAAAATTTCGATCAGATCCCAAACACAGTTCTGATAACATCTTAACCTAGGATCTTTGGCCTGGTATTGACGATTTACCTGTTTCACGATTAGCTCTGCATCGCCGAAGACTTCCAAGCTTTTAATTTTCATTCTCTTTGCATCTTCCAATCCTAACATTAGGGCTTCATACTCGCATACATTGTTAGTATGTTCAGTGTTCCATTGTAATCTATAAGAGAAAGGGATAACAAATTTGTCACCAGGTGCCACAAAAAGCACCCCAGCTCCGGCCCCCAAAAAAGATGAGGCACCATCAAAAAACATCTTCCAAACATCAATATCATCATCGATAGATAAAATACAATTTCTTAAATCTTGATCAGCAATATAAACAGGGTAGTTGTTTTGTTTGTGTGGGTCACTTACCGTGAATGCTAACCTGGTTTCTCTATACAAACACGTGAACTGTCCTCCAAAGACTAGGATCGTGGCATACGTCACGTCGAGTTGGAGGGATCCTCCAAGTTTAGTGCCCCAAGACCTTGATAAGAGAATACCATACTTCGGGGGTATATCTGCGATGACCACATCCATTAGAATGCCTTCCGCAGGTATTTGTGCAAGATTTACGACTAAATCTTTCATCATGCCTATACACTTAACCTTTCTTGAATCCAAAGAATATAAATCTCCATAAGGTATGGTAATTTCAAGATTGAGTCTCTCCATAATGGCTTTAGGCATTACATTGTGAGAGGCTCCAAAATCTAACATGAAATTATGGAGTAAGTGATCGTGCAAATTCATAGAGATATAGAAAGGGGCGTAGGTGTCTATGGCACCGTCGAAATGTGGGCCTAAAATTATGTTAGGCTTGTCATCTTCTAAATTTATAATATCATCCTGACTTTCATTTTCTGAAAAACTGATCAATTTGGCGATTTGTTTCCTATAAATTGGATTTTTTGCCAGTTCGACAAGAGGTATAGGGATTTTGATTTTATTTATTTCATTTTCGAGATTAAATGTTCCTATTGTTTTGTCGATCTCTATGGTTTGGGTTTATAACCCCTTCTTTTCAATTTTCTTTTGTTGTGAGGTTTTAGTTTCGATTATAGGGACTTTCGTTTTCTGTGTATTCACGGCTGATATTTCTGTTGAATTTGTCCTGGTGAGATGTGTGTCAGTTGTCTTAGTTCTTATAGTCTTTTTTTCGGTGCTTTTTGAGACTGACTCGTCTGTTTCACCTCTCGGCATAATATTTTTCACTAGGGAAGTTGTGAGGCTCTTGTTTCTAGGCCTTAGATTGTACTTTTGATGGAGTTCGACCATTATATTGTCTGCAATTCCCTGATAGGTCGAATTTTCAATAATACCGCCATTTTTGTTTTTTGCGAGTCTATCTTTTGTAGTTGCAGATTTTTCATAATATTGCTTTGTTAAAAAAGGTTGTAGGCACTCGTCACCAAGATTATTGATGTCTTCTTCTAGTTCCTCAAAATCGTCCACCTCTTCTCCTTCGATAAAGATTTCGCTTTTAAAGGGGGTTTGGATTTTTTTATCCTCATTCTTAATCTGTCTTGGTGGATTTTGAGGATTAGGATTCCTTCTGAAATCCTTTCTGGGAAAAAGGCTCATTTTTTGCTTGTTCTAGTTCCATCCTTGAGATATTATTTAAGATTTCTTTGATTATTCTTGCCATGTAGTCTATTTTGTCTTCCGAAGATCTTCCTAATCCAGACGGTCCCCCTTGATCTCTATATCTTCTGGTCTCTTTGTTTCCAGTTTCAACTTTGGTTTTCAACTTTCCTGATGCCATCATGTTCAACTCAATCTCTAAGGCATTATCTTGCATCTTGGTGAGGTCTACCGATCTCATCTCCCTCAATAACAGGGCAAAATTAGGGTCGAAAGCCCCAACAAAGGTTACTTTCATTGTAGGTTGGGAGGGTTTGTCCTTGGCCGGGATCTTATTATACAATTTATTGAACCTCTGAGTGAACTCGAGCACTGATTCAGAGTGTTTCTTTCTTAGAGCCCCAAATTCAGTTAGATAATAGAGATGGTCTTTCCTTCCCCCCCACTATCTAATAAAAGCATTTTCAAGTTCCTCATAAGAGGGTATAGATCCTGCTGCTAGGCCTCGAAACCAAGTTCTTACCTGTCCTTCAAAATTTTGAGCTAGGAGTCTCGAATATACATATTCATGTTCGATTCCAAGGATATCGACAAATTGGTTGTAGACATTGATGTGTTTGGTTGCAGCCAAATCACCCTCTCCTGTGAATTTCAGAAGATTCTTCATGTAGTTTTCAGGTAAGTCATGTAGGGGGACTGGGAGGACCAAAGGGGCATATCTAGCAGCCACCTTTGCGAAGATTCTAGGGAGTGCTATTTGGATGCCTGCTCCTCCAGCCCCACCTCCAGCAACACCTCCCCCGACCACAGCCATTGATGATTTAAAGGTTGTTGTTTGGAAAATATGAGGAAGGATTTCAGGAAAATGGTTATTGAGCGACAGGAAACTTGAGGAAGGGGAACTAGGGAAAAATGGACCAGTTTCTTCGGACTCACAGGGTGAATATAATGGAGAATCAACAGGAGTTGTGTCGAGAAGAATAGGAGAATGAACTTCTCGAAGTGAAAAATTGTCAATCAAAGCGGGGCGTGATGCAGATCTTTTACCTTTGTTGGTGAAAGAAATGGTTGGGAAAATCTCAGTTTTAAAATTAGGCCAGACCAAACCATGCTCAAAAGATGTAATCTTATTGGTAGGTAATTCCCCATAATACGGTGGGGTATCCAATCATTCGAGAAGATATCTAGTGTTTGACTCTCTAATTTTAGGTTGATAAGACTTATTTTTTGATGATACAGTCTGTTTAAGATATCTTCTTGATTTTAAATTTTTTTCTGGATCTGGAACAGGCGAAGTCTGTTTGTTGTCTGGGTTTCTTCTGGTATTCTTTCGATTAAAATCCAATTTATTTATCGTGGATTCGCCACGTGAAAGGTAAGAGTAGCCTTATAATGTTTTCGATCTTTGTTCACTATCAAATATAGAAAGTGTTGATGTCATTCTTCCCAGGGAAATGCTTCATTTCTTCATTCCCTGGCAACGGTGCCAAGAAGATGTTGTTCCTGAGTTTTGTACTTTAAGGCTCTAAAGTACACTGCCAAGGCATTCAAAAAGAAAGAGAGGGTTAAGGATGAAAGGTAGGTTACTTGAAAGGGTTATGGTTGATTCCTTAACTGTCTCTGTCTAGATTCCCAGTTTTCCTGGATGCTAATGTCTCTTTCAATTATTGCTCATGAACGTTCTAACTCAACCCAGTTATTTGTTGTCTGTAGGATGGTGTTAAATAAATTCAAAGCAATGCTCGTTTGATCCGATAGTCTAGGTTCGATATTAGGTTGTCGTGTAACTGGAACAGTCATGAGGGAAGGATACTGAAAGGTTAGATTTTGTGTTTTCTTTAAAGTTTCGCTATTTCTGTTTCAAAGCATATAAGAAAAACTCCAAAAAAAACCTTGAATTAATAGTATGACGAAACTAAAGGCCGTTTCTGGTATCTAAGCTAAATTTTGAAAAATGAATGTGCATGAAATGAAAAGAAAACATAGAGCTATTGAAAAAGGTGAGGCACCAATTAAAGAGGAATCTCACTTTGTGACAGAAGAAGAAAAATAGTTAGGAAGAATTCTTAATGAAGCATATGATATTGAAATCTAAAACATTGGTAGGTCTTGTATCTGTTGATAGCTGATACAGAGGAAAGGTTGTAAATGATTAAATTGAAAGAATAATTAATTACCACAGTACAGGTTGTACTAAATTGTAGTTAAGCATTCATTAAAAAGATGTATGAAAAACATGAAACAACGGAGAAACACATAACTCAAACTTGACCAGATCTGGAATCTTCAATCTGTATTCGTATTAATTCAAATATCAGTATCTTGAAATTATATTTATACGAGATCCCTAAAGATTGTTGGTTGGTGATCTCATAATTCTTAGGGGCAAACAGTTACAAGAATTGCAAACCCTAACCATTTTCATGATTATCATTTATTTTCCTATCATCTCGATAATATAAGTTTCCAAAATGATACTTCATTGTTTTATTGAAGTATCTCCTTCTTTTGACCTGATACATTTAGTAATTTTTTCAAGAATATGTACGAAATTTTTGGGAGGCTCTGGAAGATCCTTTGCTTCAAATAAATAGAATTTTCTCTGACTTTCTAATAGTCGATCTTCAATATTCTTACCAGTAAACTTAAATGATTGCAAATTTAAGTTGGGCTTCACTAGCCACCTATTTATTAGAGTAACATCCATTTCCTTTAACTGTGAAATTTCCATTTGAAATTTGTTCAAACCCTCTTTGAAATTCAGCTGGTGTCTTACAATGTTTATCTGTCCTAATTCAACTAGTGTCTTACAATTTCCTTTTGGAAAGTGGCCCTTGCTGCTTTAGCTTATTTTTCTTTAAAAATAACATTATCAAAAGCATTGCTTGTTTCCTGAAAATAATTCTGAATAATCTCTACATGGGAGATTACTTTATGTTGCTCAGCTTCTACCTTCACATGTATTTCCAGTGATTGGTCCTAAAAAACTTTCAGGTCTATAACCTGGCCTTTTATTGAATTCAATTTAGCATGTAGTTGTCTCTGCAATTCTTCTTGCCGAATAACTTGTATTTGGCTAGTCTGCATCTTTTTGTTCATCTCGTCTAGACTTGACTTAAGCGATTGAATTTATTTCTTGTCAGCATCTCTGGCCTGCTCTAGACCTTTATTTATTTCATCTTTGATACTTTTCTCGATATATTTTAGTTGATCTTGTAACTGGGTTATCCTGCGGTTACTCTATTCCAACCTTGCTCTCATATTCCTAATAGTGAATAGATTTGTTGTTGCTAGTGCTTCCATGGAGCCCGCCACCTCTGTAGCGAAATCTCCCTCTTCCAAGTTTTGCCCATCCACTAGCACCTTGTGTTTCTTTACCATGCCACCTTATCTCATGTACATCTTCTATTTTAATACAACCTTCCTCTTTTTACTAAAGAAGTAATCAGAGGGAGGAATTTCATCTATGGAGATAGGGTTGAGGTCGCTAGCATATATGACTCATACCTGAGGAAAACCAAAAGTATATTGTAAAGGGGTCAAGGAAGTGATGGGGTTTCCTGACTCTATGGATTTTGTTTCCCCTGTTGTCTTGGGAGTATCAATATGAAGAGTAGATGATGCAGGGGGGAAGAGATTGACTGGACTTAGGAGGTGTCTTAGACCCTTTTTCTGTTTTTTCTCCTGGATTCTTTGTCTGTGGGACTTCTTTGTTTTGTGAAGACCCTTCGACCTCCTGTGGGTTTTCCTCGGTGTCTGCTTTGTTCTATGCTTTCTTTCCAAAGCCTAGGGGAATGTTTTCTTGTTCTGGAGGGGATGCTGTTTCTTTGCCCTACAATACTTTGGGAAAACCTCTTCATCTGTGTCTCTGGAAGGTCAGAGGACTGGTTTTCAAATCATATGATGGTGCATGTACTCTATCTAACACTTCCTCATAGGTTTTGACCCCTTTGAAAATTTCATTGCGAGGGGATTCCTCATGTTCAAATGATTTCATGACACAGTGAGTCATGTGGCTTCCCACTGTTTGATAAGGGTTGTGCTTCCTATGTTCGAGATTCACCAACTTGACCTCCTCTAGAGCTGCAGCTTCAACCTTGGAATGACCCAGGCTGAGTAGTGAAAACCTTCCAATATGTACAGGAAATACTAGCTAGAACTTCTTTTGAACTGTCTTCAGTTCTATCCCAATACCGCCTGTTATTATCTGATGAGCTACCTCCCTGCACACCAGTCTGTCAGGGAGGAATTTAGGAAGTGCATGAGGAGGGACAGAGCATCTGAAAACTCTGATATAGGAGAAATTCTCCTCAATAAACCAATCAGAAACCGCCTTGATATTTCCTATGACTAACTCCGAACTACGCCGGGGTGCAAAGCCATACAACATCTGATGCACTGGTATCACCACGAAATGACAAATTTCATAAAAAGAATCTTTAACATTTTCTTCCCGCAGCTTAGAATGATATTCATGAATCGGTTGAGGGCAAGCTGGGTTCCAACTCCAATTCATCAAAGGGAAAGGAGTTGTGAAACATATAGCGTCCATGATGTATGCTGCCATGTAAAAAGCTATTGGTCTACCACTAGACCTTGCGATTTGATACTCCATAACCTCCTTAGCTAGGTTGTCTAATAGGATTTTGTTCCAATTGAAGCTATAGCCTTCAGCAGCTTCATGTAAAAGGGGCACCCATTCTGCAAGAAAATGGGTGGGACTTTTCTTTTCGAAAAGTCTACATAACATCATAGCCACATAAACCATGCACTCATTCAAAGAGGCTGTGGCATAAGCATTATGAGTATCGGCCCTGAATTTTGGTGGGTGTCTCCACCAATATATGATTATGATGGGGTATTTTGGTCTGCCTCTATGCATTCTTTCCTTTGAAATTCACTTATGAATTATTTGTTATAAATATGTTTAGAATTGGGAGACAATTTGTACATTACTTGTATATGATCCGGTCTGAAAGAGCCAATGACGACTCCTTGACTGTCCAAAATGATTCTTGTCTGCACGTCTGTCTTCTCTAAATCCCAACTAATCATATTATTGTATGTCATGAGTCATTGGCACGTAGCCACTTTGTGAATTTTGGACTTTGCTATGTCCCAGAGTTTATTTTCAGAATCGTCGGGAAAATTCTTGATTTTGTAGTCCAGGGTTTTGAAAATTTGCCTCCAGGATTTGATGGAATCAATGGCATGCGGTGTAATATCAAACATGACATCTGTAATATACCAGATATAAAATGTATGCAGAACTAAAATAAAATGATTGTAATGGTAGAATAACAACAATATAACCAGAACATTCACCACAATAACACTGAAATGATATAAGAATAACAACAGAAATAACACTTTGAATATGAAATAAAAGTTCATGGGCCTCTTCGAGGGGGCAACCTCCAGTTGAGTAGAGATATATTACAATAATATCCAAGTTAGGGTTCTCATACCCTTGACTCCTATTTATACTAAAAACAAGCATCTAGAGGAAGATCCTTCTAGAAGCGGAAGCTTCTATTAGGTCTTCTTACATTCGCCTTATTCTATTTTATTGAAAGGCATTATTAATATTGACCTTTATTACATCCGAATATATTGTTCTACCTATGTTCAGGTTAGGACCCTAACATGTCCACCCTCTTAAAAACAACCTTGTCTTCAAGGCTTGAGATGAGGAAATTGCTACAGAATGGTAGTTGGTTCCCAAGTGGCGTCTGTCGGAGTTGTATCTTTCCACTCTACTAGAACTTCCTTGATGGTTCTCTGACGTAGGTGACACTCACGCTGGTCCAAAACTGCTTCTGGCTATAGCCAAATGGATCCTTCTTCATCTAACTCTGGAAGGTTGGTTTGAATTTGGCACTTAGCTCCAATCACCTTCTTTAAGCATGAAACATGAAAAACATGATGTAGCTTTGAATGGCTGGGCAAAGCTAACTGATAGGCAACTTGTCCCACATGCTTGAGTACGGTATAAGGACCATAAAATTTGGGCACTAGCTTCTGACAATGCTCAGCCTTGAGGGAAGTTTGCTTGTAAGGTTGCAGTCGAAGAAACACTTGATCCCCTTCTGCAAATTGACGTTCAAAGCAACCTTGATCTGCTTGTTGATTCATACGATTCTATGCCATGACCAAATTCTCTTTAAGGGTATAGAGAATATCCTCTTGAGTTGTAAGTGTTAGTTCAACCGCCTGTACCTTCAAGGCACCCAGTAAGTATGAGAGAACTGAAGGTGTCTTCTGTCCATATACCACTTCAAAAGGAGTCATGCGTGTCGCTATACGGTATGAAGTGTTGTACCACCATTCAGCTAGGGGTAACCATTGAGCCCACTGATTTTTCTTTTCTGAGGCAAAACACCTCAAATATGTTTCCAAACACTTGTTGACAACTTCCATTTGGCCATCAGTCTAGGGATGATAAGATGTGCTGAGATGCAATTTGGTGCCTTGTATCTTGAACAGTTCTTGCAAAAAATTTCTTGTGAAACTTGGGTCGCGATCAGAAACAATAGAATGCGGCATGCCATGAAGCTTGAAGACCTGATCCATGAAGATTTGAGCGACTGTGGATGTTGTAAATGGGTGTTGAAGGGCACATAAATGAGAATACTTGGAAAGGCGATCAACTACCACCATGATGACGGATTTATTTCCCGATTTGGGTAAGCCGGTAATCAAATCCATAGAGATATCCTTCCAAATAGCAGGTGGAATTGGGCGCAGTTGTAGTGTGCCTGGCGATTTGACTGTTTCTCTCTTGTTTCATTGACACACATCACATTTAGCTACAAAATTATGAATGTCTTGTTTCATACCATCCTAGAAAAAGGAATGTTTGACCTTGTCATAGGTTTTGGTGAGCTTGGAGTGCCCTGCTGTGGGTGTAGCATGAAGCTTAGAAAGTACCGTGGATTTAAGCTTTGTTTGTTTAATTAAATACAAAAAACCTTTGTATCGAAGTTCCTCATGGAGCCAAGAGTACCCTGGGGAAGCTAGAGCCTTGGACTGCAATTGGTGGATCAATTGTGAACTTTTGGGATCTTGTAGCCATTCCTAGCGAATGTCTTGGATCCAATCTGGTACAATGAATGAAAGAGAAAAAAGGGATCCTTCATATTCATATTTTTGGGAAAGTGCATTCACAACCACATTGTCTTTTCCTTTCTTATAAAGGATCTCATAATCATATCCAAAGAGTTTAGTCACCTATTTTTGTTGTTTTGGGGAGGAAATGTGTTGTTTCAGAAAATACTTGAGGCTTTGATGGTCTGTCTTAATTTGGAAACATTTCCCCAATAGATAAGGATGCCATAGATCCATGGCATGGAGAATAGCCAACATTTCCTTTTCATAGATGGATTTTCCCAGATTTCTTTCAGATAGTTGCTTACTGGTAAAGGCCAAAGGTCGACCCTCTTGCATAAGGACAACACCAATTCCTTTCCTCGAGGCATCACATTCCAACATAAAGGTCTTTGTGAAATCAGGAAGGGTGAGGACTGGAGTGGTGCACATGGCCATCTTCAAGGTCTGAAAATCTTGAGCAACGGCTGGATTCCAAGTGAAAAAGTTGTTTTTTAGGAGAGCAGTGAGAGGTGCTGCAATCTTCCCATAATTCTCAACAAACTTGAGATAATACCCTGTTAAGCCTAGAAATCCATGCAATCTCTTAAGAGTCTTTGGGTGAGGCCAGTCTTGCATAGCTTCAATCTTTTTAGGATCCACCCTGACACCATCTTTTCCAACCAGATGACCCAAGCAAGGATGATTTTAACGATGAAAATTAAAATTAAAATGTAGAAACATGGGCTAATCTTACTAGTCCTTAATATGCAAAATGTAAAACGTTTGGAAATATTTTTGTAAAAATATCCAAATTTCTAAGGATTTTATATAGTTTCTATAAAATTTTGGCGATTTTTAAGGTAAAATAATTTTATTCTATGAAATTTGGGTGAATAGTTTTTAGAAAAAATGGAAATTGGCGAATCTTTTTTTTGAAAAAAACATGGAAAATTAGCCCCTAAAATCATCTATGGACCCAAGTATTCTACTTCCGAGGCACCAAAAGAACATTTAGACTATTTCAGGAAAAGTTGGTGCTGAGAGAGTAGATGGAGAACTCGATCCACATGAGCAAGATGGTATGTCCAGTTTTTTCTATAGATGAGGATATCATCAAAGAAAACTAAGACAAAATGGTGGAGAAAAGGACAAAAGACATGATTCATGAGGCTTTGGAAGGTGGAGGGGGAATTACACAAGCCAAAGGGCATGACCAAAAACTCATAGTGGCCCTCATGAGTTCTAAAGGCGGTCTTGGGAATGTCTGCCTCTTTCATACATATTTGGTGGTAGCTCGAACGAAGATCCAGTTTAGTGAAGAATTGGGCACCACTCAATTCATCCAGGAGGTCATCAATGACAGTAATGGGGAATTTGTCTTTGATGGTAAGTTTGTTGAGAGAATGGAAGTCAAGACACATTCTCCAAGAACCTTGTTTCTTTAGGACCATGACCACAGGAGACGAGTAGGGGCTCGTACTAGGGTGGATAATGCCTGCATTAAGGAGTTCCTGGACCATTTTCTCAACTTCATTTTTTTGGGAAAAGGGGTGACGATACAAACGGATATTGGGAGGAAGGCTTCCAGGTACAAGGGGAATGAAATGATCATGAACACCACAGGAAGGAGGGAGGCCTTGGGGAGTGGAAAATACCAATTAATGTTTAGAAAGGATGGCTTGGAGGTCTTGTGGTACCGAGGGTGTCTTTGTTTCTTGTATGGCATGGAGTTGGGCGATAACACCAGAATGACCCTTTTTGAGAAAATTTTCCATGCAATGGGAACTAATGATCTTAGGTGAATTGGCGGTGATGCCTTGGAACTTATATTGGTGGCCCTCTTGGGAGAATTTCATGGTTAAGTATTTAAAATCCATGAGAATGGAACCCAAAGTCCTTAGCCAATCTGCACCCAACACAATGTCACAACCTCCCATGTCGATAGAAAACATATGGGATTTCAGGTGGTAGTCACCAATTTGGAGACACACATTTTCACAACACCCTCCACATTTCATGGAACCACCATTGGCAATCATGATTTGGAAGTTATTGACGGCATGGATGTAGCAATGATTTTCTTGGGCAATGCGGCGATGAATAAAATTATGGGTGCTACCACTATCAACCAAAATGATGACCTTCCTATGCTTGATGTAACCGATTAGCTTGAGGGTTTGGGGAGCGGAGAAGCCAATGAGAGCATTGAGGGAAATTAACAGTTCTACTTTGGGAGGGTCTGAGGGAGGGGTTATGTCAGTGGATTCAGGTGACTCAGACACAGAGGGATTTTCTTCATCTTCTTCCGAAATCTCCTCGGAGATGGCCATAAAAAGCTTTTGTTCTTTACACTTGTGGCCCGAGAAATATTTGTCATCACAGTTATAACAAAGGCCTTTGAGTTGGCATTCGGCCATTTCATCCCTAATCGATTTTGGGATCTTTAGTTGAGCAAAGGGAGTAGTGGGATTTACTGGTTTAGCGCGAGAGATAAAGGAGGGTTTGTGGTTTTGAGCAGATACAACCTATTTTGCTTCTTTATCTCTTTTGGTAGCCTCCACCCAACTCTCAAGCTGAGCCATGAGGACATGGGCCTGAATTTCATCCTTGAGGCCACTAATAAAACAATCTTGAAAAAAGGCATCAGACATGCCCTCTGTTCTAAAAGCCAGGCGCTCAAAGGAAGCTATAAACTCTTCCACTGTTCCTAATCGTTTCAGCTTTATCAAATGGCCCAAATGGTTGGTGTCAATGTCAAAGCGTTCATAAATCTCTGCCACAAAGTGTGTCCAAGCAATATACCCTTGCTGAGAGGTTTTTCTCCATTTCCACCATTGCCAATGTTCTTGATCTAGATGGAGAACACCATATCGAAGTTTGGCCAAGTCATCTATAATGTCATATAAAGAGAAGTAATGTTCCATTTGGGTTACCCAACCAATGGGGTCCGAGCCATCAAATTTGGTCACATCCACCTGTGGAAGGCATAGGTCACGTTGAAAGTGATGGTTCTGCAAGGTATGGGAATGAGAGGAATGGTCACCTCCAGTATGTGGAGGGAGGAAGAGGAAGGGTTATCTGTAGGGATATGGGTGGTGAGGTCTTGTTTGATTTCCCCCATTGAGGACTGCATGGTTTTATTGATGGTGGCAACATTGGCACTGAGTTGTTTCACTTCTTGTTGGGTCTCAATGAGACCATATTGCAAGGTGTTGAAGCGAGCTTCCAAGTCTTGGCTACGAGTATGGGCCATGAGGATGAGGAAACTGAAAAGGGGCGGGTGGGGTAAAAAATTTTGGCTGAAAAAATGATATGGATGAAATTTTTTACAGAGTTATACTCTAGTATGAAGAATATTGCAGAGAGGAAATGCCCAAGTGCTTAACCAGAAAGAAATGCATATTTACTTGGCAACCCGAACACAGTTGCACGACAATAGATCTTGTTTGTTTCAATTTGTTTATGTTTTTGTCCCCCAAGGGTTAGGTATTCAAGGGCTCTACAGACAAGGGTTTGCCCTGTGCTATAGCTCTCTGATATACATGTGGGGTCCAACAGTAGTACTTGACCCAATATCTCAAGGCACTAACTAAGGAGGATAGACCGTACCCTTAGCCGTACTACCTGACTAGCCAGGTACTAGAGAGTATCTTGCCGAGTGTTGTTCTCGGTGACACTATAGCAGTAAAGTGGCTGATTGGTTTATCTAAAGAGGGATTTAGGTAATCTAGGCTGATCCATACACAGGTGTTGTCTAATGCGCTACCACTCGAAGGGGTACCAATAGGGGTTACAAGGGTGGCCAACATATGTGCACTTAAGTACCACTTGTATTTCCTGTGTGTATGAATCCCTCAACCGCAGGTTTATGCGTGTAACAACAGATCTTTGTGGCTTAAAGACGTCAAAATACGTCTCTACCCTAAAAAAAAATTAACCCACACTTTCTGCCGAGGAAAGTTCTCTGATACCACTTGTAATATACCAGATATAAAATGTATGCAGAACTGAAATAAAATGCTAGTAATGGAAGAATAACAACAATATAACCAGAACATTCACCACAATAACATTGAAATGATATAAGAATAACAATAGAAATAACACTTTGAATCTGAAAGCAATGTTCACATGCCTCTTTGAGGGGGCAACCTCCAGTTGAGCAGAGCTCTATTGCAATAATATCCAAGCTAGGGTTCTCATACCCTCGACTCCTATTTATACTAAAAAGAAGCATCTAGAGGAAGATCCTTCTAGAAGTGGAAGCTTCTATTAGGTCTTCTTACATCCGCCTTATTCTATTTTATTGAAAGGCCTTATTAATATTGGCCTTTATTACATCTGAATATATTGTTCTACTTATGTGCGGGTTAGGACCCTAACAACATCTCCTTCTGGGTTGGAGCTTTCAACTGCTTCTTCACTTTTCTTAGGTGACTTTCTAGGTGCCATAATGTTCGTGTTTAGGATGAATTCCTATCGCAGAGAAAAATGTGTAAGCTTGCTGAATGCAATTCACTTATGAATTCAAATGATAAAAATGAAATTCAAAAAAAAAAAAAACAATCTTCTATTAACCTTTAACTCTTCTTACGATGGATGTACTGAGATAGGTGGTAAAACTTTAATGTCTTAATGGGGAAGATATGCCCAGAGATACGCAGTTAAGTAAAAAATATCTCTATTCGTCTGTTGCAAATACTACTGTATATCGACGATTTCAAACTGGAGCTTTAAAATGACTGCTTTCACTAAATCCTGAAATGCGAAAAGTTGTTTTAATCCTTATTAATCCCATTTTAAATTAACTTAAAATCGTTTTAAACTTTATTAAAAAAAAAAATCATGATTTCGCATTTCGGCATTTCGGGGATCCTGTACCCATGAGGTATGTCATAAGCAAACCCTGAATCATGAAATCACGATGGGATTAGTTTAGATGTTGATTACTTGTATTAACACTTTAATCAATTAAGATTAGTAATTAACTTATTCTTTTCGGAAAATCGGGGACCGGGAGTTCAAGGGATGATGCTTTGACAACACTTTGATACAAGGAAACCCAAATTGCGAAAGATTAATGAATTGTTGATCATTTTTAAGAGTTTAATTAATCACGATTAAAGGATACTTTGTGAAACGCGCGTCGGGACTTATAGCACCTACTTTTTCCTTTTTTATTATTACTTTAAAATAAAGCCTTTTTGGGATTTCGGCACCGGGAGTCTGGAGTGGTTAGTTAGGAAAACATGCTTTGTGAAAGGCTAAATCCCGAAACCCAAAAAGTCGAAATATTTTTGACTCTTTTTAATATTAAGGGCAGCTCCATGACTAGGAAAAAGCGACGCTTCATGTTTAAAGGGTAAAATATTAAACTTCATGTCAACAGTGACCAAATACAAAATCAATATGAGAAGCTAAGTGAATATCCTAATATATGGAAGAGAAGCTCAAGTATGGAATCTCAATATTTCTCGGATCACAGAAGTTGTCACCACATAGTCCTGCAGAATATTGAATTTGGGTGGTTAGACCCTTTCTGTTGATTAATTGGGTTGGTTGTCATTGATGTCAACCCTTGAAGAAACTCTGGTAGAAACTTCTGGTAACACAAAGGTTTTGGTAATGGACCCAAGTTTGTTTGATGGATAATGGTATGAGTTTTGATTTATTTGTAGGCAAGACTATTCTAGATGGATAGTACATGTCATGCCATTTTCGGTGGTATGTTAAACGTCACATAACTCCTCACGGTTAGAGATTTATGGCCATGTGAAGTTGGAGAACCCTCATGAGTCATCTAGAAGCCCCAAAATGTCAAAGTAGTCAAAGTGGTTGCAAAGAAGAAATTATTTAAATAACAAAGTGAAGTGATGAGTGTACCATAAGTCAAAGTGGATACAAAATAAATTATTTAAAAAATAAAGTTAATGGAGAAATTACTAAGTGTACAAGTGGTTAGAAGTGGGTTAGCCATGAAAGTGGTTTAAGATGGTTAGAAGGTAACCCCTCGAGGAAGCTACATAAAAGTATAAGAAATTATTTAAATAATAAAGTGAAGTGATGAGTGTACTATAAGTCAAAGTGGATACAAAATAAATTATTTAAATAATAAAATTAATGGAGAAATTACCAGTGGACAAGTGGTTAGAAGTGGGTTATCCCTAAAATAAGGAAAGTAGTTTAAGATGGTTAAAAGGTAACCCCTTGAGGGAGCTACATAAAAGTACAAATAAGAGACAATGATCTCTCATTTTAATCACACTTGAGAATATTGAATATCTATAAGTGACTAAGGTAACCAAAGGATATCTAAGACGAATTTCAGAGGGAAGGTGAAGTAAAGAAGGATGAAATTCAAGGGAGGATAAATTCTTTTGATGATGCTTTCTAAGGTATGTTATTTACAGGTCATCTCACCATTTGCGCAATAAAAAAATTTCTAGAATGATTCAGACCGCGAAATATGGAGTTCATTGAGGAAACATATCCAAGTAGCTGTGATAAAAATTTCAACTTGTGCATCGTTGTATTTTTGGAGTTACACTCCGTAGAAAATAGGGTTTGTGGCTAGTCCCGAAACTAGTCTAAAATAGGTGTTTCGGGTAAAAACATCGTAACTTCTTCATAAAATATCCCAATTCAGTAAGACCAACTGTATTAGTTATATTACAGTATATATTATTATGTGTACCATTTTTAGATCCATACAACAAATATTCCATGCGGGGCACACTCTACAAGTTCTATCTCTAGAATAAGACAAAATTCAACAAGGTATGCCATTTTTGATATAACTCCTTTTCTGAGAGGTTCCAAGCAGTGAAACCTGAAGGAATTGCATAAAAGACACTAAAGAACATTGTGTACTATTTTTAGATATTTATTCATTACAGGTACATAGTTATGATTATTTCAAGTTAGGGTTGTTGACTAATCCAAAATTAGTCATGTGAGACTAAAGTAAAGTTTGATGAAAATGTTAGTCTCTTGTTGTTAACTTTAAGGAAGGTTTGCAGGTATGTGATCATATACTCCAGGTATATTACAAAGTTACAAATCAGATTTGCATGATGAAATTGATGATGGATTTTGGTTGAGGTACATGTTGGGTACATGGTTGAGACAAGTAGTTGATGAAATGGCACATACATGAGGTGGATAGTTGATGATGTTGGTACATCTTTATGAGTCATAGTTTATGTGTATTTGATGCATGATTAGTATATATTTGGTGCATGGTTGATGCACTCATTGATGGTACAAGTTGGTGCATGGTTGATGCACTTGTTTATGGTACAAGATGTTACAGGTCGTTTGGTGCATGTTGATTGGTACAGGTTTATAGTAGTATATATCACAGTGATAGTGTGACAGTGGTTCCATAATTCTACTTCTACAACAAGGTGGTTGGATGGAGCAAGGACAGGTGGTTGTAACCACCTTCCAGTTGTAGCTAGATAAAATAGGGGGTTATAGCCTCCTTCTAGTTGTAGCCAGAGAATTGGGGAGTTTGAGCTTCCCTCAAGTTGTAGCCTGAGAAACTAGGGGGTTGGACCCTCCTTCCAGTTGTAGCTGGAAAACAAAGGAAGTTGGTGCTTCCAATGAATTTAATTCTAAAGACATATAAGAAAAAACATTATGTGGTTTTCTCTCGTTTTGGGTTTCCACGTAAAAACACTGGTGTATTGTGTATGTGTATGATTGTTCATTTGTTTATTTTTTATTTAGTCTAAAACTATTGGATGATAATGCTACATTGATTAACACTTGCATTTTATGGTTAAAAATGATTAAATTTCTCTATTATTGATTCACCCCCCCTCTCAGTAATCCAACCATTGGTATCAAAGCAGGTTCCTTCATAAATCAATTTAACCACTGAAAGGTAGATCATGGAGAGAAACAACATGTATAAAAAAAAATACCACAGTTTGATGGACATAAGTATGCATTCTGGAGCAGAAGGATGAAAACATATATACAGACACAGGGATTTGAAATTAGACAATCAGTAGTAGATGGATACAAAGAACCAACGGTTTCGCCAATAAGTGAAAAAGAAATGAAACTCAGTCAAAATAATTCCAAAGCCACAAATGCACTTCTGAATGGTCTTGGTGAATCGGTATATACCAAAGTTGTACATTGTAAATCCACTAAAGAGATTTGGGACAAACTTCAAAATATTTATTAAGGAGATTAAAAAGTCAAAGTATCGAAACTTCAAACTTCCAGAGGTCAATTCGAACAACTAAAGATGAAGGAAGATGAGAATATTGCAGCTTACGTCTTACAAGTCGATAAAACAGTGAATGCAGTCATATGTTTGGGAGAACAAGTTGAAGAATCTGTAATTGTTCAAAAGGTACTAAGATCTCCTCCTATGAGATTTGATCTTAAGATATCATCACTAGAAGAAAGAGCAGATCTAGATTCAATAAACATGGACGAACTACATGGAATCTTCACAGCATATGAAATGAGAACTGAATAGGAAAATCCAGATATAAAAGAAGCATATTTCAAAGCATACAAATGGTTAAAGAAAAAGGGAAATCAAAAGGAACATAGCAACAACAGTGACTTCTCAGAAGATGATGAAGAAGAAGTGGCCAACTTTGTCAGAAGATTGAACAAGGGAACCAACGACAGATATAAAGGTAAGCTTCCATTGATTTTTTTTAATGGTGATGGTATTGGTCATTTCTCTAACAAATGTCGCCATAAGAAAAATAAGAGGAATGATGAAGATTACTCAAATAGAAAAAAATCATATAAAGACAAAAGAACCAAAAAGAAAGCTTTTGAGAAAAGCGTATGCACCAAAGAAGACATCTCCTCATCAGATGAAGATGAAGTTAGTGACAGTGAGACATAAATAGTTCTATTCATAGAAGTAGAAGACTCTGATAAAGAAGACATCGAAGAAGAATATGAAGAGGCAGAAGTTGACTACCGAGAAGAATTGTTGAGTGCCATATAAGTTATAAGAAGAAAAAACAAGAAAAACAAGAAGCTACAAGCATAACTAGAGAAGAAAGAAGACAATTAGGAACTAGAACAAATGATCGTGAAATTGAAGGTTCAAATAGAAGAAGATAAAATAATTGAAGAAGCAATCAAAGAATAGCTAGAAGAAAGAGACAGGATCATTGTAAATTTGGAAGCAGACATTGTCACATTGAGAAAGGATATTCAAAATAAAAATATGTAGAATAGCTCAAAAGTTTTGGATGACATTATCTGCAGTTAAAAACCTCATCATGACAAGTTCGGACTTGGAGACAATCAGACAGAAAAGGGATAAAGCTCCAAAACAATAGAAGAAGAAACATATCCAAAAATTTATGCAGAAACAATCAAATAGTATATGAAGTTACAAGGAAGATTACAGGGACACTCCTCCACTGAGAAGATTCAGATTTCAAAATCAACGACGGACATAAACAAATAGGCCTCAAGAAGAAGAAGGATTCATAAAAGTAACTCCTTTCAAAAGATCTTCAACTCCCAGGTATCAAACTATGTTTTTTGGTTTATGTTATGCATGCAATAATTTTGGACATAAAGTTGCAAATTGCAGAGCTAATAGGAGGAACATAAAAAAATTTGAAAGTCATACACAAAATGGTTATCCAAGAAGGCCTATTGAAACACAGAGAAGAAGATGCAATAGGTTTGAATCATTGAGCACTGAAGTGGAATGCTATAAGTGCAACAACGTTGGACACATGAACAAAAATTGTAGAATGATAGTCCCTCCTAGAGAACCACAATAGAACTACAACATTCACAGACAATAACCTCAGAAGAGAACATGGATAAGAAAGAAGAATTAGTATAGCAATGAAGAATGCACACTCCCTCTACAAGATAAGTAGAAGAAACGTGGTTGGTATGTTGACAATGGTTCTTCAAAACACATGACAGGTGATAATGACAAGTTTCTTACATTAAGAAAGGAAAGAGATGGATCAGTCTCCTTCAGAAATGATGATTCAGCTAAAATAATTGGAAAAGGCATAGTCAGAATTGGAAACAAGAATATCAACGAATAAAATGTTCTACTAGTAGAAGATATGAAACATAATCTTCTAAGTGTAAGTCAAATGTGTGACCAAGGTCATAAAATTACTTTCGATTCACAGAAGTGTGAGATAAGAAAAGAAGGTTCAGGAAAATTAATTGCAACAATTGCAAGAACTTCAAACAACATATATGTATTAAGTGAAATTGGAAATGAAAAGTGTTGTCTAGGAAAGGAAGATAAAAGTTGGATATGGTACAGAAGAATGGGTCACATACACTTTGATAACCTTGTCAAATTCAACAAAAAGGAAGTGGTTAGAGAAATGCCTCAGATAATGAAACCTACCAACACTTTATGCAAGCATTGTCAACAAGGAAAGAAAACAAAGACCAGGTTCAAATCAAAGGAATATTCAATGACAAGACCACTGGAAATTGTGCATACTGATCTAGTTAGACCAACTACAACAAAGGGTTTAAAAGTTGAGAAATACTTTATGGTATCAGTTTATGATTATACAATAATACTTGTAGTTTGCTTTCTCAGGAATACGTCAGAATCTTTTGAAAACTTCAAGGTCTACAAGGAAATGGTTGAAAATGAAATGGATTCAAAAATCAAATGTTTGAGATCTAATAATGGAGGAGAGTTCACTTCAAATGAACTTATGTACTACTGCAGAAGGCATGGAATAAAAAGGAAATTCTATGTTGCTAGGACACCTCAACAGAATAGAGTTGTTGAAAGAAAGAAAAGGACAATACAAGAAATAGCTCAAACAATGCTAATGGATTCAAAATTGACAGACATTTTTTGGACATATGCAATGCATACAATAGTTCACTTTCAAAACAGAGTAATGCTCAGAAACAACAATGTCAAAACCCCATACGAACTATGGAAAGGAAGACCAACAAATATAGAGTACTTCAGAGTATTTGGAATCAAATGCTACATCAAAAGAGAAGATGGAAAAAATGGGAAAGTTTGACTCTCGTGTGTGTTAGCACTTTTTAAATTTGTTCGGATAATAAAAAAAATGACATAGGTAACCTACAAACCACTTTAGAGTTGGGTACTAGCCTTCTCAGCTCAGAGAGGGCTCTCTCCTGTCACTTGGTTTTTAATAGATGAGTTTTCTTTAACAATTCAATGGCTAGGTTTAGTTGCTTTTAAGGTTTTTTTATAATTTTGCTGGCAAGGAAGGGGAGGGACACTTAGGGCTATGGAGTCAAACTTCTGAAACAAATGGAAGCACTGACTGGTCAATAGATCTCTCCATAGGATAAAGGCTAAATGAGGTGATAAATCTGAGTTATAAATTGTAAATTTGCAGAGTGTAAGAAGAAAGGAAAAACATATAATTGTATCATAGAATTAAATAAATGAGTTTTGACTTAGTTAGGAAGAATTTAACACAGTTTAAATTGTTTAAGACAAGAGCATCACAAGATGAATTTTGGGCCTTTAACTATCCAATTTAAACACAAGACAATGTAAATTAACTCAAGAACATGTGAGATACATACAAAGAAAGAAGACAAAACTCAGACCACCACCATTAGAATCTTTTCATGGAAAACTCTGGACATTTGCATGTGTATTCTATTTAGCTTCAGAAAATTACATTCAAGTTACAAATAGACAAAATCGTGCCCTTGCACTTTTTCCAACCCCTAATACATTTGGAAATCCTAATATGTATACAAACTGAGTTCCTTCGGTTTGAAACCGATTACAATGATTAAAATGAAACGTTTTGGTTTTGAAACCGATTACAATAATTACACAGAAGTGTTTCGATTTTGAAACTGATTACAATAATCAACAAGAAAACGTTTCTTGATCTGGATTCTAGCTCCTCTAGCGTTTCAATTTCTTTCTTCACCACTTTCTCTACTCTGGTCTTCCACATGATCTTTCATATTTAGTGACATCTGGACATCATTTACTGGATCCTGGAAAACTACATTTTGTCTTACCCAACCGCACTATCTCCTTCCATTGAAAATGAGAAGGGGTATCATAATCTATCATTTCCTTTATCAAAATATCCAGGTCAATGCAGGAAGCATATGACATGACTGGAAATCCAAACTTGACTGCTTTGAACTGATTCAAAATTTCAAAGTCTGTAATCAAATGCTCAACTAATGTAGCTCCTTTCAGATTTTCCTCCAGGGTTTCGAACTTGGAATGATCCATTATGCACTGAGTCAAATGAGCATTGTATTCTTCCTGATCATACAAATTTCCCTTGCCATCCCAAAATGGTGGCAACCCTTTGATAAACAATTCTTCGAACAAATCCTTGAACTCCTACACACTATGTTCCATCCGCGTTGCCTTGGTTTGGACTGATTTCAATAGGTTATGTTTAAAAATAACCCTCATGGCCCAGATAATCAATGTAGTTTTGTCTTTAACCCCAATAGTCTAAAGGTCTACAGTAGGAATGGAGTTGAGAAGATTTATGGCATTTTGGGCCCATTCTGATGGTTTCTTTGCTAAATTTTCATTCAAAATAGTGCATCTTCTTCTGGCTATGATGGCTATACTGTCTTTATCATTAATGAAATTCAAATATAATTTGAACTTGGAAGCTTGAGTAGCTATAGAGTCCCAAATGATATGCTTTCCCCCTTGCAACAGGCCTTTGCCTCTTAACCTCATCTTTAATTTGTTTATTCTTTCTTGTAGGACTTCATTCTCCTTTTGAAATTGAGCTATCCTTTCATCCTTTTCTTGCATTTCCTGCTTCAATTTCTCTATGCTTCCTTTTAGCCCTTTGATTTCTCCTTCTTTCAAGCTAACTTGTGACATATCTTGGACAAGTTATTTAGTGTTTAACCCAACTTCTGCAGTAAGAGCTACAACTACAACCTCATTTAGCAATTATGTCTTCTCTTGTGACCATTTCACCTTTTCTCATTCTAGATGCAACACCCTAGCCTTGTAGTCCAATGTCTCTTGACGAAGTGTTTCCTTTTCCTATTCTAGAGCAACCAATTTTGTTGTTTGTGGATTCTCTGTAGCAGACATCATCAATTTCTTCTTCAAACTTTGAATTAACTTGTCTTTCTCATCCAATGAGGATTTCAACCCTTGGGGGCCTTCAGATTCCAACCTCTTGACCTGATTCTTCCAAGCTTTGCTAGATGCTTTTTTCGTCCTCAATTGTCCTTCCAATTTCATTGCATAAGATGACAGCTTTGAATTCTTCAAGATTAAACTCAAGTAATCTGAATACAACATATCACTAGTATGCTTATAGAATTTGACCTTGTCTGGAGAACTTATGTTATCATATATTATATTTATTTTAGAGACTTTGTCTTCATCTACAACTGCAATGTTAAAGGTCCTCTATTCAACATCCCTGACTGTGTACAGAGAAGATTTATGCTGAGAAAAATTTTCCACTTGTTAGTGCTCTGTAATTTGCCTAAGGCTGCGGAGGCAATCACAGAGGTAACCTCGAACCACTTCGAGTCTTGGATCTAGCCCTCCAAGACTCAAAGAGGGATCTCTCTTTTTTATTTAACTTGGTTTGTATAGGATGAATGTTAGGCTATCTATAAAAGTAATGAAAGTATGGGGTTGGAGTTTTTAAATGGTTGTTTTGGGACAGCAAGGAGGGCCATTGGGCAAATGGGGTCTGTGCTTAAAAATGTGATTCACATCTCAGATCTGGACAAATCTTTTACACAGGGAAAGGTAGCAGAAATGTTGGATCGAATTAAGTTTTGATGGTGTCGATTTGAGGGAAAAAAAAGGGAGGAAAAAACCAAGCAAAGGAGCAGCTAAGAATTCCTAAACTAGGCTTTCAGAAGAAAACATAAAGATTATCACAAGATCAGATGCTGAGTATCTGCTGATAAATTTTGCTCTATTAATCTTCTTCTGATAATAAGAAATTGAAAACAAACGTAATGATAACAGGAAAAATTTAACAAAGACAAGAAACACCACCAACATCTCCACACAAGAATCCTATGAACAACATTCTCATTTCTGATAGATCATTTGAAAATTACAAAAGGGTTTTCTGGCCAAGCACAGCCCACAGTCCAGCACAATAAAACATCTCACAGGTCGAACAAGGGAAACTTCACACAGGTCGAAACCCTCTCCTCTCAGCCCAGTCGAACCCTTGTTCAATCCTTTACATGTGTATATATAAGAAAATATATCTCAGTCCTCTCCTAGCCTCGAGCTCATAACTCTGTTTTCTGAAAATAGAAAACAGTTACAAAGATATCGACACCTGTAGACTATATTTAAAACAACAAGGCAACAAATCAGAGGAAAACTAAATTTGGTAACTGTTGCCTTGACATCTGGCATACTGGAGGCTGTTATTTGTTTTTTTTGCCGAGTTCCTTTAGATCCTGGAATTGCTCTGCCACCTGTGACCGCATCATAAAATTGATGACAAGTGTAGTAGTTTGACCACTGTGTATAAGCCTGATATTTTGTTCACTGCCAAATGTCTAGTGCTCCTTCTCAACCACTCGGACGAATCCCTTTGATAATTAATCTTCTCATTTAACTGCCTCTGCCATCTCTATCGACACGTAGAGAACTGCACCATGCCCCTGAAAATGCTCAACCGTCCCATCTTTTATTCACTAAACATTCGCCTTATAATCTGGATCTGATTCTCAGTGTCGATTTTATCATTGCTAGGTGTCTTGGTTCCTTTCAAATTTTTCATCGAATGATCAGGAGAAAGAGAAAATTGCAAGGACAACAAGTTTCAAGAAATTGGTGTTCATCTCAGGAAGGCATGACTGTCAAATCCTCTGTTAAATTATCAGAAGCGTGAACTGGGGTTCTTCCTATGCAATTCTCAGTCATGGCAATGATAGCATTTTTTTTTTATTTTTCTTTTTCTGATAAGAGTCTGCATTGATAGCCACCGTCTGATCCATTGTGTAGCAGGAATACCAAATCCTGTCCCTGCTTGAAGTTGGCCAACACAATATCCTTCCCAGCAGCCACATTTGAAGGCCTTGAAGAAGCCAACTTCTCTTCCAAGCTTTGGTTTCACTTCAAATGTTGTCATGAAATCCATGTCCTCTAATTTTATTGTCATGATATCAAATGTATGTAGGACAGAAGTCTCTGTCACTATATCCCTGCTATCCACAACATCAACTATTGGTTGTCGAGCAGCATCTTCAACCACTTATCAAATGATGCAAATTCAGTGGCAAGGGTAGCATAAATAGGAAAAGCCTCAGGCCTAAACCCCCTCATCACATGCGTGGACATGCCCTCACTGTCTCAAAGGAGTCTCGTTCCTGGATCATTAGAAGTAGCATTCCCCGAATTCACGGTCTGCTGATAACACTCTGGTAGAGATGGATTGATGGACAGAGAACCAAAAATGTCATCCAAGCTTTTTGATTGTACAGAGGGTTTGCTATTACTTTGCTCATTGAAGGGCCATTGCATGGGTCCAAATGGAGAATCCATATCCAAATCCCCCTTCATAGCATATCCAACACCCTTGCCTCTAATCATGTCCCAAAGAGCAGATCCAAAATCCTTTGGCCTAAAGGAAACAGGCAACTAAATGTAGCTGGTTCCATTCTTCTCAGCCTTCGCAGACTTAGACAGCTTGGCATTTACAATGCTCATACCAGCGAGCCATACCTCATACTCCAACGCATTCGAGACAAGATCAAAATCATCCTTATTCTCCAGTTTCATATGCAATGTTGTTGAAGTTTCTTCGAAGGAGAAACTATCAGATTTCACTTTATCCATATCAACACCAGGTTTGTAAAGCACGGGAATCTCTCCCTCCTTTTCCAGAGGCGATATTAGCTTGCCAAAAACATGCACGTCTGCAATAAAACCAACCTTAATTCTGTAAGGAATAATGCTTCCAGGCTTTCTAGATCTCTGTTCATATGATTTCATGAACTCATTGGCTGAAGCAGAAGAATGTCTAAATCTTCCATCTCCCATGTACACCGATCATACCCTAATCTCTTCCATTTAACCATCCATTCGAATCTGCAATTTAACTTATCATGGCATGCTCCATTTGAGTTTGTGGGAGGTTTCAAGGTCCTTTTCGAATAATATGATGTGGTTCTGTCCATTTTCTATAACCACCGTTGTAGCCTGATCTTACATGCTACTGCTCTTCGTGGGCACATGCGGCCTGAGAAACCACAACGATATCACATTGTTTTGGACACCTGTACAGTAACCTTGGGGCACGACCTCTACTACATATGGTGTATCAAAATATGGACCTGCACACGTTGACTGTCATTTCCTGGACAATACTTGACACCTAAACTCTGGTTGACACCTGGACGCACAGGGAAACTGTGTGTTTTTATTTTTGAAGTTTTGGGAATTAGTCCCACCTGCATGCGGTAAACCAAACTTGTGGCGTTTATATGTGCCAAGAGACACATGGTCTTTCGATGAAGTGAGCGCGAGGCTATCTTGGAGTTTGGCTTTGGCATTGGCGCTGGCGCTAGCTTGTGTGTTTTCTGTTGGTTTGTGAAATGGTGCTGACTCTTGGTGTTAAGTGCTTGGAGATTGGCCCTCAGCCAATATACCTTTTTGGAAATAAAATTTTCATTTTTTAAACCAAAGTTATATTTTAAAAAACCAAAACAGAAACCTCTGCATAAAGGCCGAGGGGCCATTTTTGGTTTAAAAGACCAAATTTTGGCTAATAAACCTAATTTCCATTTGCCCAAAAGAATTAAAACTTTGCCATTTCAAACCAATTCGCAATTTTTTGCTAAAAATTACACCGGAACTCGCTTTGAAGCTCACGCGCAAGTACTCATTTTCTGCTTGGTCAGTGTCAAGCGCCTTCTGCCACCTTCGCCATGCGTCATGAAAAAAGCATAAGCTTGAAATAGACAAATATTATTCAGAACATTGATTCCCTATTATATAGGGTTCTAACATACGCTCCACCTGGGGAAGATAGCTCCGAAGGAGATGTCTAGAACCGCTGAACTCTGAATTTCGCCGACCAGCTGATCATTGGGCTACCCCCAGACTATAAACTGAAAACAAAACTATGAAGGGATAAAAAGAAAAGTGCTCATCATGTTGAGCTTATTGGCGCATTCCTACCTACCCTGATCTACCTCATAATTTTGTTGAATCAGGTAATACAGAAATGCCAATGGAGCCAGTCAAGTAGTTGATCCCATGATTGGGTTTCCTCATCGTGTTTGATGAAAATCAAGGATGAAATATGTACTGGAAACTGGTGACATATTTGGTCGTTATAGAGAATACATGTCTGAAAACTCAAGCTAACATAAACCTCCATGTAATCTGCTATAGGATCAATTAAAGCATGAGGCATGATATTCATTCCTAGATCTTCCATGACTAGTAGATCAGTTGCATCCTCAAAATCAAACCATGCATCTACAACTTCAGCCTTATAATTGAAAACATACTCATCATCAATCTACAAATCAACAGGTAGTACGATTTCCTCTTGCTTTGGAGAAGGAAGATTTTCCAGGAATTCTTTGAGATCTAGAAAATTGTATGACTGAATTTGAGAATCCAAAAGTTCAATATCATTTTTGAACTTTTCAACAACTAGCTCAAGAAAAAAAAGTTTACTTTTAGGAGGAAATTTGCTCGATTCCAAACTACGAAACACAATTGTTAAAAAGTCTTCGTCAATGTGAAATTCTTCTAACTTACCCCTGCATTCTTCTATAGCTTCACAAGATATAGGATTTTCCACATACCCCGTCATCTTGAAGCATCATCAAGGCTTTGAAATCTGGATTCTTCAGCAGTGAAGTCGCTTGTGATCTTTGAAGCTCAGGATCTTGATCAATGGAGTCACCAGGTGAATGGTACAGCCTTCCTGTGTTTGGCTTCTGTTCACCATCAGAAGTCAAATCTGAACTTGAAGTGCACCTCTGGGGGAGTCCCCAGTGGAGTCGCCAAAAATGTTAGTGCTCTGTAATTTGCCTAAGGCTGCGGAGGCAATCACAGAGGTAACTTCGAACCACTTCGAGTCTTGGATCTAGCCCTCCAAGACTCAGAGAGGGATCTCTCTTTTCGATTTAAATTGGTTTTTATAGTATGAATGTTAGGCTAGCTATAAAATTAATGAAAGTATGGGGTTGGAGTTTTTAAATGGTCGTTTTGGGACAGCAAGGAGGGCCATTGGGAAAATGGGGTCTGCGCTTAAAAATGTGATTCACATCTCAGATCTGGACAAAGCTTTTACATAGGGCAAGGTAGCAGAAATGTTGGATCGAATTAAGTTTTGATGGCGTCGATTTGAGGAAAAAAAAAAGGGAGGAAAAAACCAAGCAAAGGAGCAGCTAAGAATTCCTAAACTGGGCTTTCAGAAGAAAACATAAAGATTATCACAAGATCAGATGCAGAGTATCTGCTGATAAATTCTTCTCTATTACTCTTCTTCTGATAATAAGAAATTGAAAACAAATGTAATGATAATAGGAAAAATTTAACAAAGACAAGAAACACCACCAACATCTCCACACAGGAATCCTGTGAACAACATGCTCATTTCTGATAGATCATTTGAAAATTACAAAAGGGTTTTCTGGCCAAGCACAGCCCATAGTCCAGCACAATAAAACATCTCACAGGTCGAACAAGGGAAACTTCACACAGGTTGAAACCCTCTCCTCTCAGCCCAGTCAAACCCTTGTTCAGTCCTTTACATGTGTATATATAAGAAAATATATATCGGTCCTCTCCTAGACTCGAGCTCATAACTCTATTTTCTGAAAATAGAAAACAGTTACAAAGATATCAACACCTGTAGATTATCTTTAAAACAACAAGACAACAAATCAGAGGAAAACTAAATTTGGTAACTGTTGCCTCGACATCTGGCATACTAGAGGTTTTTATTTGTTTTTTTGTCGAGTTCCTTTAGATCCTGGAATTGCTCTGCCACCTGTGACCGCATCATAAAATTGATGACAAGTGTAGTAGTTTGACCACTATGTATAAGCTTGATATTTTGTTCATTGCCAAATGTCTAGTGCTCCTTCTCAACCACTCAGACGAATCCCTTTGATCATTAATCTACTCATTTAACTACCTCTTCCATCTTTGTCGACACGTAGAGCACTGCACCATGCCCCTGAAAGTGCTCAACCATCCCATCTTTTATTCACTAAACTTTCGCCTTATAATCTGGATCTGATTCTCAGTGTCGATTTTATCATTGCCAAGTGTCTTGGTTCCTTTCAAATTTGCCATCGAATGATTAGGAGAAAGAGAAAATTGCAAGGACAACAAGTTTCAAGCAATTGGTGTTCATCTCAGGAAGGCATGACTGTCAAATCCTCTGTTAAATTATCAGAAGCGTGAACTGAGGTGCTTCCTATGCAATTCTCAGTCATGGCAATGATAGAATTTTTTTTTTATTTTTCTTTGTCTGATAAGAGTCTGCATTGGTAGCCACCGTCTGATCCATTGTGTAGCAGGCATACCAAATCTTGGCCCTGCTTGCAGTTGGCCAACACAATATCCTTCCCAGCAGCCACATTTGAAGGCCTTGAAGAAGCCAACTTCTCTTCCAAGCTTTGGTTTCACTTCAAATGTTGTCGTGAAATCCATGTTCTCTAATTTTATTGTCATGATATCTAATGTATGTAGGACAGAAGTCTCTGTCACTATATCCCTGCTATCCACAACATCAACTATTGGCTGTCGAGCAGCTTCTTCAACCACTTATCAAATAATGGAAATTCAGTGGCAAGGGTAGCATAAACAGGAAAAGCCTCAGGCCTAAATCCCCTCATCACATGCGTGGACATGCCCTCACTGTCTCAAAGGAGTCTCGTTCCTGGATCATTAGAAGTAGCATTCCTCGAATTCACAGTCTGCTGATAAATCTCTGGTAGAGATGGATTGATGGACAGAGAACCAAAAATGTCATCCAAGATTTCTGATTGTACAGAGGGTTTGCTATTACTTTGCTCGTTGAAGGGCCATTGCATGCGTCCAAATGGAGAATCCATATCCAAATCCCCCTTCATAGCGTATCTAGCACCCTTGCCTCTAATCATGTCCCAAAGAGCAGATCCAAAATCCTTTGGCCTAAAGGAAACATGCAACTGAATGTAGCTGGTTCCATTCTTCTCAGCCTTCGCAGACTTAGACAGCTTGGCATTTACAATGCTCATACCAGCGAGCCATACCTCATACTCCAATGCATTCGAGACAAGATCAAAATCATCCTTATTCTCCAGTTTCATATGCAATGTTGTCGAAGTTTCTTCGAAGGAGAAACTATCAGATTCCACTTTATCCATATCAACACCAGGTTTGTAAAGCACGGGAATCTCTCCCTCCTTTTCCAGAGGCGATATTAGCTTGCCAAAAACAGGCACGTCTGCAATAAAACCAACCTTAATTCTGTAAGGAATAATGCTTCCGGGCTTTCTAGATCTCTGTTCATATGATTTCATGAACTCATTGGCTGAAGCAGAAGAATGTCTAAATCTTCCATCTCCCATGTACACCGATCATACCCTAATCTCTTCCATTTAACCAGCCATTTGACTCTGCAATTTAAATTATCATGGCATGCTCCATTTGAGTTTGTGGGAGGTTTCAAGGTCCTTTTCGAATAATATGGTGTGGTTCTGTCCATCTTCTATAACCACCGTTGTAGCCTGATCTTACATGCTACTTCTCTTCGTGGGCGCATGCGGCCTGAGAAACCACAACGATATCACATTGTTTTGGACACCTGTACAGTAACCTTGGGGCACAACCTCTACTACATATGGTGTATCAAAATATGGACCTGCACATGTTGACTGTCATTTCCTGGCCAATACTTGACACCTAAACTCTGGTTGACACCTGGGCACACAGGGAAACTGTGTGTTTTTATTTTTGAAGTTTTGGGAATTAGTCCCACCTGCATGCGGTAAACCAAACTTGTGGCGTTTATATGTTCCAAGAGACACATGGTCTTTCGATGAAGTGAGCTCAAGGCTATCTTGGAGTTTGGCTTTGGCGTTGGCGCTGGCGCTGGCTTGTGTGTTTGTTGTTGGTTTTTGAAATGGTGCTGACTCTTGGTGTTAAGTGCTTGGAGATTGGCCCTCGACCAATATACCTTTTTGGAAATAAAATTTTCATTTTTTAAACAAAATTTATATTTAAAAAAACCAAAACAGAAACCTCTGCATAA
Organism: Picea engelmannii; assembly: GCA_009831015.1. NCBI lineage: Eukaryota > Viridiplantae > Streptophyta > Pinopsida > Pinales > Pinaceae > Picea > Picea engelmannii. The sequence goes on from ML785720.1 coordinate 968,734, forward strand.
AGGCCGAGGGGCCATTTTTGGTTTAAAAGACCAAATTTTGGCTAATAAACCTAATTTGCATTTGCCCAAAAGAATTAAAATTTTTCCATTTCAAACCAATTCACAATTTTTTGCTAAAAAATACACCGGAACTCGCTTTGAAGCTCGTGCGCAAGTACTCATTTTCTGCTTGGTCAGTGTCGAGCGTCTTCTGCCGCCTTCACCATGCGTCATGAAAAAGGCATAAGCCTGAAATAGACAAATATTATTCAGAACACTGATTCCCTATTATATAGGGTTCTAACACCACTTAAGGGACTAAATCGTTCATCTCACCCATAGTTATATTACCCTTCTCAGCATATTGTTTTTCCAAATCTTCTTTAGATTGATAAACTGCCTCAGATGTTTTATCAAAGATATATTTCTTGTTGCTAAAGGTTCTTCAGCTACCTTCACTTTGGAGTTTACTTTCCTTTTCAACTTCTACACTTCTTGTACCACTTTCCACCATATCTATATTTACTTTTTCTCTGAGCTCTTCTTCCTCTAAATCCACAATCTTTGTTGGCTGTGAAACTTCCATCTTCTTAGGAGCAATCTATTGATCATTGATGCCCATGGCCTCTGAACTGATTCTCTTGCTATAAACACTTATCTTAGGGAATTTGATTATAATTTTCTCAGAAGCTTGTTGCATTTAACTTTGTTGCAGGGTTGCCTCCACTTGTTGTGCTTGAATTGGTTGCAATATTGCTTCCATATCATACCTTCTTCCCTGTAGCTGTGCAAAACCAAACTCTTTGAGCTTTGCCTGAACTTGAGATAAACATGATCTGGATTTGACAATGAAGGGGCCATTGATAAAATGGAACTTGAGGTTATAGGATTTTTTCAAATTCAGGAAATGCTTTGTCTCAGATATGATTCTTTGCCTGATGAATTCAAGGGAAAATATTCTAGGAGTCAGAAAAATGGGCAATAGGTAAGGGGATTCATGACAACCATAAACCCAGATTACTGTTGAGTGCATGAATAGTACCCAATCCCCCACTTTGTTCTCTGGAATTGGTTGTAGATAGCTCCTCATCTCATCCAAAACTCTAGGTAGGCTGGTATTGAAAATTAACTGTAAACTCTAGACATGAATTTGTTTATGAAGATAAGTAATGTAATCCTTTTACATTCAGTTGACACAAATGTTTCTTCAGGAAATTCTCTCTTGTTGGTTTAGAGGAAAATTCTCAACAAATAGGTGTAGTATCTGAAATGTCTTAGAGAGAAAAAATTCACTAGTTGTTTATGGATATTATCAGCTAGGAATTGATCAAAACTGATACAGACTAACAGACCGAACTCTGACTTAAAAAGGGTCAAAAGGAAACCAAGCATGACTTCAACCACATATTTTTCATTGTCTAGACCTAAAACTTGACTCAACAGGGAGAAAACCCATTAGACTTCGATAATCATTATATTTACATTCATCGGCAAAGACAAACCTTCTAAAAAATGTGTAGGTTTGATAATTGTCTGTAAAAACATATCTCAGACCTCTGATGGACATTCTCTATATACCCTAATTAGATTTTCTTCATTGAAATGTTCATAAATTGTGGGAAAAGACTCTAGTATACCGAGGGACTCTCGAATTGATAGACTCTCTACTCTACACATGACCTTGGACCCTCATTTATTCACAATGACTCTTTCTTCATGGGAATATTGTTCGGTGCACCAACCTATAAATTCGAGAAACGAGAAATAAATTTCAACAACATAAGGGACTAATATGGCACAGACTACTTCAAGGAACGATATACATCTTCCTACTTTATCAGACATGTTTCTCCTGGACATAGAGATAGGAGAAATAGTGATTTCAGTATAAAAACATATGAATCTCGACCAATTAAGGCTTCTTCATTTGCCACATGATCTTGTTTTGTTACAAATGTTATGATGGGATCCATGGTTGTGATGAAAAATACCTGGAAACAGGCGACAATGGCATGCGGTTGGTGTATCGTTGAGTTGCAGGTGAAATACAGTGGTCGTGCCAAGGTTGTAACAGTCCAGTGTTCGAAATAATAATAAAATAAATGACAAACTGCCCTTTTATACTTTTCCAAATTTCGGGGGCATGAGAAACTGGTTTGAGGCAACCCGCTTTTCACCCCAAAATGTACCTGGTGATGCAATGTAATCCTGAAAGAAAACTGATACACATCAAAATTACTCGCTTTGATAAGTGTCGCAAGTGTCACATGTTGCTCACAAGTGTCGCAAGTGTCAAGCAAAGCATACTTCCATGATGCCTATGTCATACTGATAATGACATTAAGAAGACACTTAAAATGCCTCAAACACTTGATCTGAAGGAAGAGGAATGGTTAACTGAAGTTAAGTGCCTCTCTCCACCTGAAAGAATCACTGAATCTAGGTTTTTAGAAGAGAGCGCTCCCCTATATCTCTCTTAGGAGCGCTGGCGCTCCCCTCTAAACTGCTAGGGAGCGTTATAGCACTAAACATCCTTGTAAGAGGAGCGCTATTGATTTTAAGAGCGTTGGCGCCCCCCTAAATCCTACTAGGGAGCACTATAGCACTCTGATGGCCCTTTTGAGGGAGCCCTACCTATTCTGGGCAGGAGTTGGTCTGTTGAGGAGAATAAGGAGAAGATCTTTCAATCTTGGTGTTGGATTACTAAGAGGGGGGGTGAATCAGTAATAACGTAATTATAATCCTTTTTCTTCAAATGTTATATCAATGTAGAATTATTATCCAATAATGAGCAGTAATAAATAAACAATCACACACATGCATAGTACACCAGTGTTTTACGTGGAAAC
>ML785720.1:982685-1015221 GCA_009831015.1 Picea engelmannii
CTCTCTAACCGTGAGGAATTATGTGACGTTCCACATACCACCGGAAATGACATGACAAGAAATATCCATCTAGGATATTTTCCCTGACAAATTCACTTTCCCTCATCTCATTATTCCATAATTAATCATGGGTTCTCTTACTCTACAAAGCGTCTTCCCGTGAGGGATTTCACCATAAGGGGACCACTTTGGAGTTCATCCATATTTACTTCTTATCAACCATGACAAAATAATAATGAGTCATATTTACATCAAACACCATTGCGTCCATTACCCAAAACTTTGTGCTACAGGTCTTTCTTCAAGGGTTGACATCAATGACAACCAACCTTAATCAACACTTGGAAGGCAGTTGAATTCGAATTCCTGGTTCAGCCATGATCTTAGGGAAGATCCCTAACTCAAGGAGGAAAACCCTCAACTTACCCTAAAGATACCTCAAGAGGTTAGGCCTCTCTAAACCTATATAAACAGGCTCTATCATGGTGGAAAGGGGGAAGAATCAGAAGCATGAAACCTATGATCTCATAGGAAACACATAGTGAACTGGAGGAGAGTAATCAGTGAAGTTGTTGTCATCCGGATCGTGGATATTTTGAGCAAGGGTTAGACAAAGGGGATTTGACGAAGCTGTTGCACTCGCATCTATGGTTGTAAGTTACTTCTGTCATTGTTCTCATTAATATGACATGCTTGGCCTGTTTCTTTCTAGTTTGTGTTTAATCTCACATGAACTTGTCTTTGATAGATAGGTCTATTTCAAGCTAATATCAATAGAGTAGGAAGTGGTTGTACTCTTGTTTGTCTACAGGGCTTATCGAAGAGCGAAAAATCGGAGCTCAACTCAGAGCATGCAGGGACAAACATCGATAAAAGGTACTTCTTTTCTCCTTCCTCCTCATACATCAGTTTATATAGATCTAAAATGAAGTTAGTGTCCATGATAAGCATCTTCTGTCTTAAGAGTTAAGAGTCTAGCTCTCAAGAGGAGATCTCCCTGTCTGCAAGGAGATTTTCCTTCAACAGAAACTGGCAAATCCACTGGGGAGAATCGAATCGAAACTTTTGGTTTTGATTTTTCCTCATAGACCTTGTCTTACCCTTTGATTGTTTTCAGATCTTGTTCACCCCTTTTTTCTTGATTTCATGTGCTGATTGACTCCTTACCCCATCACACTCAGCTTGATTGCCAAAATTCGACTGAAATTTTGGATTTTAGACATTTTCATGAGATTTTTAAGCCTAGCGCCCCTGTGGATGTGTTAAAAGAGTGCCAACACTCCCTGGATGTGTTATCCAGAGTGTTATAATGCTTGGTGCCCCTTACACTAGAGCGTCATCCCTCTTTTGGCAAAAAACCTTTCCAGAATTGCTTTTTCAGGGTCTAGTCTCTGTGTTTCACTTGCTGAGCCTCTTTGTGAGTCAATGCTTCTTCTCACTAAACATTGACATCCTTCCTTCTAAGAAACAAATACCTTGTTGTTTAGATTTTGTGGCCTTCTTCATTTATTTTTTGAGTTTTTTTGTTGTTGGGAGTTTGAAATCAATGCATTGTTTTTTTCTCTCCTTTTTGATTGAGCAAGAAACTCTGGTGAAGGACATGAAAAGTCTACAAATCTCTTCATTTGGTTTTTGTTGAGGTCATTGTTCTTCAACATCTCTCTTTTGTGTGAAATTCTTGGTTTTATTTGTTTTCTTTTTTGCTTCTTGTTTTCGATCACAGCAAGAGGGTGTATTGTTTGTACAAAACCTGCTTATGCTTATCTGAGTTTCCTTGATTCAAAAGGTTAATTGGCAGGAGAAGTGTCGTTTTGAATTAATCATTATCCGCACACAAACAATAAAGAGACATCTTCATAATTGATTTTCATATTAGAAGGCATTTCCAAAAAGTTTTAGCACCACATTGGATTTGATTGAAAAAAAATTGTTTGAGGACATTCCTTCTTAGTGTTTGTTAGTGAAAATAACTCTCTCTCCCTCCCTTAAATAGACATTCATTGAAAAGAAATGACTGCTTATCATATTTGATGCATTTTGGGGGATTGATTCATCATTCCATCAGTTTCACTTTCATGCACCCCTTTTGAGTAAAGAACATTTATAAAATGAACGCTAATTAAAAACTATCTAGAACATTTTTTCTTCTAGGATCCTCCACCAACAGTAGACTAGGATTAGTACTTTGGATTAGGCTGTGAGCATAACTCTCCAAATTTTCCAAAACAAACATTAGCATCCTGAGCTAGGGAGAGTCAAATCCAATTGTCGTATAAGTCTTCCTGGGATCCCCCTCTCACATAGGGGTTACGCACGACGTCGCACTCGGGAAAGCTACGGAGATTATCCCTCCGTGGTTTGACTAATTGTAGTAGTCAGATCGTATTATGGGGATCACTTAAAGGTATACCCACAATGTTGAGTGGAATTATTTCAAGTTGATTTCGAGCTAGATACCCTGCCCATACGTTCGGACTAGACTGTCGACTGTACCCGCCCAGGGGCTGACTGCGAATTGGTAACCTTAGTGGCCATAATCTTTAGGGTCTTACACAAGGTGACAGTGAAGGGAAGTCTCATTGTACCTAGAGAAGACATTGGTCAAACTCACTCGGTCTCCTTGGAGAGTAAATCCACAATTACTGCGTGGAAGCTTGCACCAAGGTGAAAGTATGTTAAGTAGGTCGCCATTGTAACTGTTCCACCATATTCCCACCCCTTCTTGACTTGATCACCCGACATTGGATTTCATCACCAACTAGCATGGTCATCGAGAGAAGGTTTTGTTTGCTTGGTTGTGATTCCTAGACTCTATTAGTGTATGTTGCTTCTTTTCGGTAGTTGTCCATAGATTTTTTTCGCCGACTCTTTTTTGCCAACATCGACCCTCCACGCCGTTCGCAAAGGATACAGGGACTTCCTCCAGAAAATATGGAAGAGAATACCCCTTTACCCCCTCATTGTATGGAGGAATCTCCTCAACAGAGCGAGGTTCACGACATTATAACCTCCCAAGAAGAAGTTCCCACCCCTTTAGATAACTTTAGAATTGTTTTAGAGTCTTCGGAGGCTTTCCGCATTCCTGAGGGATATGAGAGACGTGTTCTCCAACTGAATTCAGCCGGTGAATTCGTTGTCATCAATCCTTCTGACGTTCTGACTGGGTCTCATTCAAACCCTCTAGTCTACGACCCCTTTTGGACCACAGACATTGTTTGAAGTCCACCACGCATGGTGCGGGATCTTTATGGAACAGGAATAGGTGCCGATGTGCCTGTTACCTACATCGTACCCTTAAACCATCTTACCGGTACTACCATTTTTTCAGCTACACCGTCCGTTGATCTGAACACATCGTCCATTGGCCCAAGGTCCACTTTTTCTCTCCAGACATCTCACTCTACAATGGTCCCTCACGTTTCGAATATTCCCGCCGGTAATGTGGTGGTTAGCCAAGCTGCAATTGGCACACCACTAACACCTAGAACTTCATCATCACTCCCTTTTGGGTACAGAGCACTGAATTCTTCCGTTGTCACTACTACCCAAGGTATGCCTGGAAGTTCTATACCTATACAACAACCCGAAGGGACTGGTCTTGGTGGCCTTAACCCATTAAGCAACATCGGTCAGTCGTTTACGTCTGGTTCCCAAATTCTGGGAAATCCACCTCAAGCTGGGGGGCATCCTCCCACCGGAAGACAACTTCCATTTGGAGGGCACCCTCATGCTGGGGGGCAACCTCAATCCGGAACCTATCATCAACCATATGGACAAAATGTGTCTACCACGCCCAATCCGTGGAATATCCCTTTTCCAGGAAACCCACAGTTCTCGGGGGGACACAATCATCAGGCTCCACAACAACCTCTTCCCCCTCAAGGGACCCATCTATATCCTCCTTATGGACAAACGCCAAATCTGGCTTATAATCCTCAAAAACCATCCGGTTATCCTCCACTCGCACATGTTTCTCGAACCCCTTCAAACCCTGTGTACCCTGGTCAACACCAATCTTATACAAGAGGACCCACTGGTTACAATTATCTGCCTAACCCGGTGTATGGTCCTACTGGTGTTCCTATGCCACACCAGTATTACCCATAGGTTAATCGACAACTACCTTTCCTAGCAACTCTGGACCTCCCAGACTTGTCCCGGTTAACGAATGATCCTATTTTTCATTCTCTGGTTTGGCCAGCTATTCCAGCTAAACTTCCTTCTGATATTCCAAAATTTGACGGAAAGTCCGGAGAAGACCCAAACAACCATGTGATGACTTTCCATTTGTGGTTTTCATCGAACTCCCTCATGGACGATTCTATACGTTTGCATCTTTTCCAACGAATGCTTATGGGTTCTGCAGCAAAGTGGTATATTGAACTACCATGTGCTTCTTTTCACAATTTCAACTCCCTTTCCATGTCCTTCCTCACACACTTCCAACTACCCATTCGATACGAGACGGGTACCGAACTATTAACCTCCCTTCGTCAGAAAACCTTCGTACATATCTCTGATAATATTCATGAATGGAGACGACGACGAAGCTTAATCAAAGTAGTCATTCCTGACCAATTATTAGCGAAATGGTTCACTAAACCATTGTTACCCCATATCGCTCGTGATGTTGCTATGGGTGGTGTAGTCACCGAGGAAGAAGCTATTGCTCGAGCTCAGTACCTAGATTTGGTTTATTCACAATCTGGTACTTTGTTCGAATTGATACCAAATGCTACCCGTGCCACTACTGACCCATCCAAACCATCGTCTACCTCACACACGGATGGAATCATTGGCTCCATCAAAACCCAATCTACTTCCCAGTCGACTGGAACAACCGAGCGGTCCATTCCGACGTTTGCTCCCAGTTCGACCACACCCTCTCCTACCTCCCCTAAAACTCAGGTCTTTGAGGTGAATATGGTCCAATCGACCCCTTCACAACAATCTGGAGGTAAGAAGAAAGCAAGAAATAAACCAAAGAAAAACAACAACAATGAACAACCAAAAAATCAACCTCAAACCCCTGCTGTCGGAAAACAACCACAACGGAAACCGAAATTCCCATGTCTCATTTGTGGCGATGATCACTACACGTGAGACTATCCACATCGCGATGAAGTGGCCAAAATTTTTAAGGGAAATTCACAACCCGCGGTGCTTACCTAGCCTTTTCCATAGCAGCAATCTTTGGTTTCTCAAACCCCCACTCCAGGGGGCAGTTCCAACCAATCCCATGATAAGGCCTCGACAAGTGCCCATATTTACATGTTTAACGGGATTAATCTGACCACTCGCACTACGACATATGACACACCGATTAAACATGATAAGCCGAAGACTACTAACGGTTCCTTACCGGACCCACCACCATCTTTCATTAGTCCTTCGTCTGCTAGCCCTCCGTCCGGACCACTCCAGATCGAGAAACCTCCGTTTGACTCCATCCTACGCCCTCCCAAGAGCACTATCCAGAAATCTACCTTTAATCCTAGTTCGTGGGCTGCCCAAAACTACAACATCGTTGAAGATTTGGCTCAAGCACCGTGTTCTATGTCTTCATTGGAAGTTCTACAACACTGTCCCAATAAACATAGAACACTCTTGGCTACCATAGGCGCTTTCGATCCTGAGTCATCTAATAACCTCACATTTGATCTGGATGATCATCAACCTTGACTCTCCCACCAACTAGCTTTTCAAATCGATGTTGTTGTTCACTATCAACAAATCCACCGAACTATCTTGGATGAGGGAGCCTCTACATGTGTCATGTCTTTAGCTTGTTGGAAAGGCTTGAAATCACCCACCCTTAACAAATCTCCTACGATGTTATGCGCTTTCGATGGGCGAGGTTTTCATCCTCACAGACTTTTGCAATCCTTAGCCGTTCAATTGGGCGGAAAAACTGTTACTATTGATGTCGAGGTGGTTGATGCCCCCCTCGATTACAACCTACTACTTGGAAGAAGTTGGTTCTATGCTATGACTGTCTTCGCCTCGTCGGTGTTTCGATGTGTACAATTCCCCCATCAAGGAAAAATTGTCACCATCGACCAACTAGATTTCTGTACATCTGACACTCGTGCCCCTGTTACCAACAACATTCCTTTTTTGGGAGACCACAAAGTTACGTATGAAAGCGTTGGTGTTGGCTTGTTGAAATATTCTAGCCTTATGGGTACCTTCCCTACACCACTTCCACCCACCACACATCATATTGCCACCGTCAATATGATTTTGACTATGGCTTATCAATCTTTGGAATCATATGACCCTTGTATTGTACCTAGTCCTATGGAATTCGATGTGCTCGGTGACACCATGCCACTTAGCCCAGTCGAGGCCGCATACGTGGCTATTCAATATACCTCTCCCTCCCTGGATAACCCCCATCTATTGGCACCTGATGCCTACTCGATGCCCTCATGGTTGGATTCCCTATCATCTACAATCAATTACATTTCCCACATTTTTCCTTCCGACGAATCTATAATGGAAATGCTTAGTATCGATGACGTACCTTGGGATGATAACCATCACCAATCCTCTTTTCTTCCATCTCTGGAAGAAATTCACAATGACATACACTCTGTCTTCCCTCCTGATGTTACCAATTCTCCACAATCTCCCATCCTCACACAAGATACTCTTTCTGAGGGGAATATGGGTAATATCTCTACTACGATCGTTATTGATATTTCGATCAAAGAAGGCATTGTGGAAAACATTAAACTTGGTGCTAATTGCACACCTGAAGAAGTGGTATCTTACACCGCTTTGTTTAAATAATTCTACGATGTCTTCGCTTGGAGCTACGAAGAAATGCCAGGAATCGACCCCTCGATCTTCATGCATGAAATCAAGACTTACCCCGGTGCGAAACCTGTTCGACAAAAACTCCGTCTAGTTCATCCCAAGAAAATCGCAGCCATAAAGGCAGAATTTTAGAAACTTTTAAAATCTAGCTTTATCTACCCTGTCCCTTTGACAGAATGGGTCTCCAACCTTGTTCCGGTTGCCAAAAAACAGGGGACCATTCATGTCTATGTTGATTATCGGGATCTTAATAAGGCTTGTCCAAAGGAAAGCTATCCTATGCCCTTCATCGACCAGATCATTGATAATTGCGCTGGGAGCGTAATCTTCTCTTTCATGGATGGTTTATCTGGGTATAACCAGATTGAAATTTTACCTGTTGATCAACATAAGACAGCCTTTATCTTCCCATGGGGAACTTTTTCCTATCGAAAGCTACCTTTTGGTCTCAAAAATGTTGGTGCTACTTTCCAGCGGGCCATGTCGTACACTTTCCACGATATCAAGCATATTGCAAAACCTTACCTCGACGAATTACCTGCCCACTCATCCAATCGATCAAATCACGTTGACCACTTACAGGCTATTTTTCTTCGATGTCAATTTTACCATATCCGCTTGAACCCACATAAGTGTATTTTTTTTGTCGAATCCAGTCGACTCCTCAGTTTCGTTGTCTCTAAAGATGGGATTCGAGTGGATCCCTTAAAGATTAAGGCTATTCTGGCCTTACCCCCACCTACTAATTTGACCCAAATCCAGAGTTTGAAAGGAAAAGCAAACTTCCTTCGCCGTTTCATTTGTAACTACGCTGAGATAACTAAAGGATTCATGCGATAGTTGCAGAAAAACACTCCTTTCATCTGGGATGACATCGCTCAACGATCATTTGATGCTCTCAAGCATGCCTTGACTCACACACCTTTGTTGCACCCTCCAAAGTATACAAAGGACTACATCCTTTACTTAGCTGCCTCCACTTCCACTATTGCAATGGTATTAGTTCAGGAGGACCCCAACGGTGAGGAACATGTGATCTATTACCTGAGCAAGAGTCTATCTGGACCCAAACTCCGATATTCACATGTAGAAGAACTGGCTCTGGCAGCCATCATCGCTGTCCAGATATTTCTCCATTACATCCTACTACGCACCACCACTGTGATTGCAGACTCAAACCCCATGTACCAAGTCTTGACACGTTAAGTGCTCGGGGGAAAATACTCTAAATGGATCGTCATCCTTTAGGAATTTGATCTTGAATTTGCGAAGTCCAAAGCCAAAAAGTCCCTAGTGTTTGCGGAGCTTATCTGCGATCTCCCCCATGCTGATGAAGATATCGAACCTAGAGATTCTCTCCCTGACGAAACTCTTTTCCTCATCAGCACCTCTGATCCTTGGTATGGAGACATCCTCCTTTATCTCCAAACCCAACGCTTTCAGCCTAACACTTCCCATGAAGAGCGTCGACATATTCGCCACCATTCTCGTTGTTATCTTATCGTCGATGACACCTTGTATCACTGTGGTATTGATACTATCCTTCAACGATGTTTGATTCATGCAGAGGCTGAATGCATTCTGAATGACTGTCACCTTGGAGCCTGTGGCGGTCACCTTTCTGGGATGGCCACAACCCAAAAAATTCTACGTGCCGGCTATTTTTGGCCCTCAATTTTCAAAGATTGTATTGAGGCAGTCAAAAAATGCCCACCCTGCCAAGTTTTTAACAACAAGGCATGCACCCACCCTACTACACTGCACCCCATTATCGCCATCGGCCCCTTCGCCAAGTGGGGTATCGATTTTATGCAATGTAAGCCTACCTCAGCCGGGGGGCACGGTTATATAATCGTTGTTGTCGACTACTTTACCAAATGGGATGAGGCTATGCCTACCTTTCTGAATGATGGTCGTACCACAACTCTTTTTGTTTTTAACTGCATCATAACTTGTTTTGGTGTACCATGCACTATTGTCACCGATCACGGTTCACACTTTAAGAACCAGATGATGAGTGAATTGCATGCCAAGCTGGGTTTTCACCATGAAAACTCATCCCCATACTATCCTCAGGCCAACGGACAAGTTGAAGCCATCAAAAAGGTCCTCAAAACCATGATTCAATGCATGGTAGGGGAAAATAAGACATCCTGGCATCTACAACTTTTCTCCGCTCTCTGGGCTTACCGCACTTCCGTGAAAACCACAACTGGGTTTACTCCTTTCCAGTTAGTGTATGGCATCGAAGTCGTTTTACCAATCGAGTGTGAGATTCCATCTCTGAAACTTAAAGTAGACCTCCTACCCCATACTTCTTCTGAAGAAGAACGTTTCTTATATCTGACCAAACTGGATGAAACACATCGTGATGCCGCTCTCGTTAACAAGTCACATCAGAAACGGATAAAAAATCAATACGACAAATCCGTCCATCATCGGACTTTCGCAGACGGAGACTTAGTCCTCTTCTATGACCAGGCTCATGACAAACTAGGGACAGGTAAGTTAGAACCTCTGTGGCATGACCCTTACATTGTGAAATGTGTTCTGCACAGAGGCGCCTACGAGTTAGTCGATTATGATGGAATTTCCCTAGGAGAGCCCCGGAACGGGCTTTACCTTAAAAAGTACTATGCCTAGATCACCTAGCATGTGTACGCTGTACATTATTGTATTTTAGCTCGAGTCTTTACCTTTTCCACTCATAATTGTGCCTTGTGTTTTCATGCGCAGATGACGTCTTCCTTACCTATCTTTGTCGGGTTTGTGGATGGCGTTAGTCGACACACCCGGAACATTGCTTCGGCAGCATGGGTCATTTACCAATTTGACGAGGTGGTGAGTTCAGGAGGTATTTGCTTAGGACCAGCGACTAATAACATGGCAGAATATCATGTTGTCATTGGACTTTTGACCCAAGCCTCCTCCCTAGGTATCTCTCGTATCATTGTTAACCTAGACTCCCAACTCGTGGTCTATCAACTCAATCGTATCTACGCTATTCATAATCCTATCCTGCTACATCTCCACCTACAAGTTCATCGTCTTGAACAAATATTTGATTACATCGAATACAGACATATTCCAAGAGAACTCAATAATGTTTCATATTTGTTAGCTAATTACATCATGGATCGGTATCTCGCCCATAGATAAGGTTTCAGGAAGGAAAACAAATTGTACATCACATGTAAATTAAAACACATCACATTAAAGACATCATTATTTACAGATCTTTTGGCACTGTAAAAACTCGGAACTGTATATATATACATAGCATGACTGAAAATGTTTTGATTACATCAAAAAAGTATTTGGAAGAGCAAAATTTTGGGTCTTTACACTCATACGACATCGTCCGACAAGCCATACAAAATATACGATCACCAGAGAGACTCTAATCTCTCTGCACTGCATTATGTTGAGATTAACATATCACTGCGCGCACTACTCGTCTCAGTAGAGAATTAACATTCTCTGGCACCCCCATAGTGTGTCTCTGTAGATGTAAAGGCACTTCTCTCCTACGTAGAGAAGGAATGCCCATCGTAAGGCCTTGAAGGTTTCTTTCAACCTCCCGGAGACCTATCACTGGTGCCCCCGGATCTACTGCAACCTGAGCACCCCCGCGACATCCTGGTATTAGTATCTCAGCTGGACGCACTGCTCCCTTGTCTGCATGTTGAAAACAATACATGAATTAAAAACTCTTCTACGTACCCAAAAAAATATACATATGTTAAAAAATTAAAACAAAAAACACTAGACAAGGTGTTGCTTAGTCTCTCACCTGACGCATCCCAATCTTCCCCCGCTGGTAGAATAAAATCCATGTTCCCGCAAAAGTCCACCTCGGCATATGGGAAGTCTTCTATCCAAATATATTGGCGTCTCAGCCAAGCGAAGAAGTCACCGGTGAAACGGAACTCTGACTCTGCCACTAGTCTCGGAGACAGACTAGTCCACTGTTCCATCCGTGGTTCTCCCACTGGTCGTACCGCCAATGCCATCTAAGGCTGCATCCGGGGGATGCGCTCTAGGAAGAATGAGACCAAGAAAGAACCATATCCGAACTGCTTCTGCCCCATCCTACATCTCAAAACCTGGTCCTTCACGTTTCGAAGAAACCCTGGGCTTCAGTTAAACAGTGTTGGCTCCAAACATTGTATGCCATAAGCTACCTGTGATCTCGACGCCAGATGCATGCTAGTGATTCCTGTCACACTCGTGATGGCAAACAAAATAGACCGAAGGGGTAACTCTCTGATATCCTTGATGGGGATTCTACCCCCCACCAGTCTTGCTCCTGGGACACAATGACATGCCAGGTACACACCCAATTGCTCAGGAAGCGCCCTCTGTCTGGAAAAAGCTATAGGAGCCCCTCTTTTCGAGAGGCCAATTAAGAAATACACATCTTCCAACTCGATGGTGAGAAGCTGTGTTCCGATCCGAAACCCCTGCTCTGCAACATCCCACAAGCTGATTATGTGTTCAAGCAGAAGGATCTCTTTCTTCATATTTTGTAGCTTTAAGAATTTCAGAAGGCCACAAGCTCTCAATGTGTCCCGCGTACGAGGACTCTGCAAAGCATCCAAATCATCGAGCTCATGCTCCTGTTCCTTCCACTCAATCATGGTCGTTGTCGAAATCACCTACAAACAAAAAAACAAAACAAAGAATTTCAATTATTCAATTTTTCGGCAATTTCTTGAGCAATTTAAAAACTTGAAATCTATTGCCCATACTGTTCAAAATGGACCACACCTTCATTTTTATTACTCAATGATCACTACGCAGCAATAAAACGTTTTAAATTAAAATGATTTTCATAATGACTGCGTGGGCATATTTTTGAGTTTATTATGGATTCTTTAACAAAAACGACCTATCTACTCAAGTATCAAGGCGTTGGCATCTATGCTACCACCCTCTAAAAGCGTTTTTGTAAATGAATGTCTTTTCCCCATCGTTTTCAATAGAGGCCGATTTGATCTTTTTTGGAACGACCTAGGGCTTCATTCTTTAATTTAAATATTGTCGTGAAAACAAATTTTGAACCACATAATTGAAAGAGGAGGAAATGAAGATCTACCTGGTCCAAACGGCAAGAGAAATGGTCAACCGTAGCCCCGGTATCAAGCAAAACAAGATCCACTTCCAAAATGAGAATCTCCACTCCTACAAATCCATATGCAAAACGAAATGGTAAATGAAGATTTTTCTTGTATTACTATTTATAAATTTCCATTTTTTTATAAGGTATAGTTATTGGTGGGTTTCTTTGACAATATAATGGCTTCACTAAACCTCTGGATTGCAGTTTTGACACTACAGGTTTCAAAGAAGTTTTGATCGATTGTTTACCTTGTCACATCCACGAGCATAGTCTTAGTTCGTTCTCAAGCTCAAGAATATAAGAACGCAACGGGTAGACTTTTATCTCTTTTTCGGACCTGTATGGACACATGATAAAGGAACCCCCTGGAGTCACCTTTAAACTCTTTTCAGACTCTCTAAACATGAAAAGATTGTCGAGTGATCTTGCTTCCTTTCACACTTGTTAAAAGGTTCGAAAGGGCATCTTTCGAATGGTAGTTTATCTCTTTTTCGGCCTTGTGAGACTAACTGTACGAAAAAGGAACTGAGAGAGTTCTCTTTTAAGTGTTTTTCCAAAATCTATAATCATGAAAAACCTTCGAGTTTTCTGTCCTTGGACTTGCTAAAACAAACATCGACAGGCCCATACGAGAACGAACCCTTACTTCTTCCAGTTCGTTAAACAAAGGAAGAGGAACTTACCGAAGGTGAGTTATATCGAGCATGTGTTACCCTCCTCAAGATCGCTAAATTAAAAAGATGTACTCATCTATCTGGATGGGGAAAATTTTGAAAGAAGCAAGCCAAGAAGTCTCTTGAGAACATTACCGAGTAATTCTTAGAGTCTCCCTTGAGCATGACACTTTGTATTTTGAACGCATTATAATCCTTTGAACCTCTGCACTGAGCCAATCCTTTGAGTTTCTTTCACTCCTTTGGGTCACCTGACGTAAGTCACAGCATCCACTGCATTGTCAAGTTTTGGTCCATGTCATGTTTCTACTGTTGTGCCTCAGTGTTCAAGGGAAGTATTCGCCTTGAGAGTCAACCATCACAAATCTCTTGTCTCAATACCCGTGTCAGTCCATGTTCATTTGATCTACCAATTACATCTCTATGTCTGTTTCGTGTCGTTGATGGGGGATACATCAAGGCCCTCCTTCAATGAGCCTATTCCTGTCAACTTCAACACATTATCCAGGAATTAGACTTAGAAACCAGTTAGTACTTTGGGACCTGCATGCCTCAATGGTAGGCCTCCTCACGTCCGACAACATGTTTACTTCATTGACCTCTGATCGGATGATTCCATGGATGTTCAACTTCAACTCATCCATTCACATTCGTTGGAATGTACTAGGGTACATTGGGAATCATCGACATTAATGGTGATCTCCCTCGCGCTTGTTAACGGTCTACATCATTGACCGGTAATCAAGTGGTTTATGCCATGTTCGACATCAGGACATCTATTCACATGGTTAGATTCGTACTACATCGGGATCGGTAAGAAGACCTTGGGTTGAGTGATCACTTTGATATGTACTTTTCCCAGGTTGCGAAGGAGTTTCTCTTGAACAATGACACATATATTGTTACATAGATCCACTTTGTATTGGTCATGGCTATGTCTTGTCATCTCGTAGATCTACTGTGTATTCTTTGTGTCTACGATCAGTTCAGGTCATCAGAGTATAGATCCACACTGTATCCTCAGTGGCTATACCTTTTGTCAATACAATTATGGATCCACAGTGTATTTTATGGCGGCCATATCTTGCAAGTCTTGATCACCCAAGCATAGGTATGCCTGCCTTGGGTTTGAAACATGTCATAATATTTGTTGGATGTTTGTGTGCATCTTCTGTCAGGTTCTTCGCGTCTATACTCTTGCTTGAAAGTCTACAAAGCTTTTCAGTTATCAGTTCTCATCTTCTAACTTCATACTTTGGGGGGCAATCTGTTACACATCAACATTACTCGCTTTGATAAGTGTCGTAAGTGTCACATGTTGCTCACAAGTGTCGCAAGTGTCAAGCAAAGCATATTTCCATGATGCCTATGTCATACTGATAACGACATTAATAAGACACTTAAAATGCCTCAAACACTTGATTTGAAGGAAGAGGAATGGTTAACTAAAGTTAAGTTCCTCTTGCCACCTGAAATAATCACTAAATCTAGGTTTTTAGAAGAGAGTGCTCCCTTATATATCTCTTAGGAGCGTTGGTGCTCCCCTCTAAACTACTAGGGAGCATTTTAGCACTGAACAACCTTGTAAGAGGAGCGCTATTGATTTTAAGAGAGCTGGCGCCCCCCTAAAGCCTACTAGGGAGTGCTATAGTGCTCTAATGGCCCTTTCGAGGGAGCGCTGCCTATTCTAGGTAGGAGTTGGTCTGTTGAGGAGAATAAGGAGAAGATATTTCAATCTTGAAAGGTAGTTGAATTCGAATTCCTGGTTCAACCATGATCTTAGGGAAGATCCCTAACTCAAGGAAGAAAATCCTCAACTTACCCTAAAGATACCTCAAGAGGTTAGGCCTCTCTAAACCTATATAAACAGGCTCTATCATGGTGGAAAGGGGGAAGAATCAGAAGCATGAAACCTATGATCTCATAGGAAACACACAGTGAACTGGAGGAGAGTAATCAGTGAAGTTGCTATCATCCAGATTGTGGATCTTTTGAGCAAGGGTTAGACAAAGGGGATTTGACGAAGCTACTGCACTCGCATCTACGGTTGTAAGTTACTTCCGTTATTGTTCTCATTAATATGACACGCTTGGCCTGTTTCTTTCTAGTTTGTGTTTAATCTCACATGAACTTGTCTTTGATAGATAGGTCTATTTCAAGCTAATATCAGTAGAGTAGGAAGTGGTTGTACTCTTGTTTGTCTACAGGGCTTATCGAGGAGCGAAAGATCGGAGCTCAACTCGGAGCGTGCAGGGACAAACGTCAATAAAAGGTACTTCTTTTCTCCTTCCTCCTCATACATCAGTTTATATAGATCTAAAAGGAGGTCAGTGTCCATGATAAGCGTCTTCTGTCTTAAGAGTTAAGAGTCTAGCTCTCAAGAGGATATCTACCTGTCCGCAGGGAGATTTTCCTTCAACAAAAACCGTGGTTTAAATTTCGGGCTCGCTCTCCAAAATTAACCCCCGTGCAACTTCTCCCCCCGAAATCATCCTCGACCGTTGATCTTGAGAACTCATGATCTACGATGCGTCAGGCCTGATCAACTCAGTTCTCTTGCCATATTTATCTCTTTCCTGCCAAATTTAGCTCCTTTCCTAGTTTATCAGGCTTCCAAACTGGTTTAGCATTTTGCTAGATTTTGAAATCTTGATTTCACACAAAAAAAAATTCATGGTGACTAACAGTGTGAACAAAGGAGTACTTGTTGGTTACTCAAGTACAAGAACAACATACAAGTGTTACAATATGAGTTTGAACAAAGTTGTGGAAAGCATCAATGTAACAATTGATGAAACAAGTGGACAATAATTAAAGGAAGAAGAAAATGAATCAATGGAACAACTTTACGAAGAAGAAGTATAAGATGAAGAAGAAGTAGAAGAGGAAGATGAAGAGGATAAAAAAGAAGTAGAAGAGCAAGTTCAGCAAGTGCCTCTAAATACACCTAGAAAATGAGTACAGAAGAATCATCCTTCAGATCAGATTATCGGAAACAAAGATGCAGGAGTTGAGACTAGAAGAAGAATTCTTTCACCAGAACAAACACACCTAGCACTCTTATCTACGATTGAACCAAGCAATTTCGAAGAGGCTAGCAAGGATGAATTATGGAATAAGGCCATGGATGAATAATTGGATGAAATAGAGAAGAATGACACTTTGGAATTGGTTCCAAGACCAAAGAATAAGAATGTGATTGGCATAAAGTGGGTTTTCAGAAATAAATTGAATGAAGATGGACAGGTTACAAGGGACAAAGCTAGATTGGTATGTAAAGGATACACACAAGTTGAAGGAATCGACTTTGAAGAGACATTTTCCCCAGTTGCCAGAATGGAAACAATCTGAATTCTTTTATCTTATGCATGCTCCAAGAATATTAAAGTGTATCGGATGGATGTGAAATCAACTTTTGTGAATGGGGAACTTGAAGAAGAAGTCTACATTGAACAACCAAAAGGATTTCAGTTGTTAGAAAACAAATATTATGTGTGCAAATTGAAGAAGGCCTTGTATGGTCTAAAACATACTCGTAGAGCGTGGTACTCTAGACTCGATAAATATCTACAGCAGGAAGGGTTCAGAAAAGGACTTGAAGACATCAATCTCTACATCAAGGTAAATCAAGATAGTATTTTATTAATTGAAGTTTATGTTGATGATATTATTTTTGGAAGCAATGATGACAAGTTAAGCCAGAAATTTGCAAAGGATATGCATAATGAATTTGAAATGTCATTACTCAGAGAACTATCCTTCTTTTTTGATCTTCAGATACATCAAAGCAACCAAGGAATTTTTATTTCTCAAACTAAGTATATCAGAGAAATGCCAAAGAGGTTTGGAATGGAAGATTGCAAACCAATTACCACTCTTATGAAAACCAGTTGCAAGTTGAGAAAAGATGATGATTCAAATTCTACAGACCAATGGAAATACAGGTCGATGATTGGTAGCTTACTATATGTGAAAAAATCCAGACCAGATGTAATGCAGGCAGTTGGAAAGGTGGAATGATTTCAAGAAACACCAAAGGTATCACATGTCTACAGATGATGATTCAAACCAGTTATCACTCCCATGCAAACTAGTTGCAAGTTGAGCAAAGATGATGATTCAAAGTCTACAGATCAGAGGAAATATAGGTCAATGATTGGCAGCCTACTATATGTGACAACATCCAGACCATATGTAATGCAGGCAGTTGGACAGGTGGCACGATTTCAAGCATCACCAAAGGAATCACATGTATTAGCAGTAAAGAGGATCTTCAGATATCTCAAAGGAACATAAGAGTTTGGATTATGGTATCCAAAAGGAAAGGATCTATCACTTATGTCCTACACAGATGCAGATTGGGTAGGTTGCATTGATGATCGACGAATCACCAGTGGAGAAACGTTCTACTTGGGTGAGTGTTTAATATCTTGGATAAGAAAGAAACAATCATCACTATATTTATCTACAGTCAAAGCATAGTATATTGCAGCAACAAGATGTTGTACACAGGTTCTATGGATGAAACAAACTTTGACAGATATATAGATTGAGTATGATGAGCCCATTCCAATCTATTGTGATAATACAAGTGCCATAAATATCTCAAAGAACCCGGTGATGCACTCCAAGAATAAGTGCATTCGAAACAAGTATCACTTTCTACGGGAATAGGTTGTAGAGAAGAACATCAGAGTTGAATATGTGGGAACAAAAGAACAAGTAGCATACATATTTACAAAACCGCTTCCAAGAGAAGCCTTTGAGTATCTTCGTCGGAGACTTGAAGTAATTTCTACTCCAAATTCTTTTGAATGTTTATCTTATATGTCTTAGATTTACACGAGGAAGCACCATAAAGAGGAAAGTTCAGTTTGGGAGATCATTTTCAGGAAGAGTTCAGTCAGGTGGAGTATCCCCAAGGATAGTTCAGTTAAGGGGAGAAGCCCCAGATGGAAAGATACCTTTGCCATTGATGACAAAGGGGGGGAGATTTATTAGATGCAGGATAAAAATGCTTGGAGAGAGAGCACAAAGGCATGGTTCCAGGGGGAGCAATGGTCACAGGGGAGCATGAGTGATATGAATTCAGTATTGCATCAGAGTGTTTCCATCAATGCCAAAGGGGGAGATTGCTGATTGATTGGGTTGGTTGTCATTGATGTCAACCCTTGAAGAAAGTCTAGTAGAAAATTCTGGTATCACAAAGGTTTGGGTAATGGACCCAATTTTGTTTGATGGATAATGGTATGAGTTTTGATATATTTGCAGGAAATACTATTCTAGATGGATAGTACAAGTCATGCCATTTTCGGTGGTATGTGGAATATCGCATAACTCCTCCCAGTTAGAGATTTATGGCCATGTGAAGTTGGAGAACCCTCATGAGTCATCTAAAGCCCCAAAAGGTCAAAGTAGTCAAAGTGGTTGCAAAGAAGAAATTATTTAAATAATAAAGTGAAGTGATGAGTGTATTATAAGTCAAAGTGGATACAAAAGAAATTATTTAAAAAATAAAGTTAATGGAGAAATTACTAAGTGGACAAGTAGTTAGAAGTGGGTTAGCCCTAAAATAAGGAAAGTGGTTTAAGATGGTTAGAAGGTAACCCCTTAGGAAGCTACATAAATGTATAAGAAATTATTTAAATAATAAAGTGAAGTGATGAGTGTACTATAAGTCAAAGTGGATACAAAAGAAATTATTCAAATATTAAAATTAATGGAGAAATCACTAAGTAGACAAGTGGTTAGAAGTGGGTTAGCCCTAAAATAAGGAAAGTGGTTTAAGATTGTTAGAAGGTACCCCCTTGAGGAAGTTGCATAAAAGTATAAATAAGAGGCAAGGGTCTATCATTTTAATCACACTTGAGCATATTGAATATCTATAAGTGACTGAGGTAACCAAAGGATATCTAAGGCGAATTTCAGATGGAAGGTCAAAGTAGTCAAAGTGGTTGCAAAGAAGAAATTATTTAAATAATAAAGTGAAGTGATGAGTGTATTATAAGTCAAAGTGGATACAAAAGAAATTATTTAAAAAATAAAGTTAATGGAGAAATTACTAAGTGGACAAGTGGTTAGAATTGGGTTAGCCCTAAAATAAGGAAAGTGGTTTAAGATGGTTAGAAGGTAACCCCTTAGGAAGCTACATAAATGTATAAGAAATTATTTAAATAATAAAGTGAAGTGATGAGTGTATTATAAGTCAAAGTGGATACAAAAGAAATTATTTAAATATTAAAATTAATGGAGAAATCACTAAGTAGACAAGTGGTTAGAAGTGGGTTAGCCCTAAAATAAGGAAAGTGGTTTAAGATTGTTAGAAGGTACCCCCTTGAGGAAGTTRCATAAAAGTATAAATAAGAGGCAAGGGTCTATCATTTTAATCACACTTGAGCATATTGAATATCTATAAGTGACTGAGGTAACCAAAGGATATCTAAGGCGAATTTCAGATGGAAGGTGAAGTAAAGAAGGTTGAAATTCAAGGGAGGATAAATTCTTTTGATGACGCTTTCTAAGGTATGTTATTTACAGGTCATATCACCATTTTCGCAATAAAAAATTTTCTAGAATGACTCAGACCGTGAAATATGGAGGTCGTTGAGGAAACATATCCAAGTAGATGTGATAAAAAATTCAGCTTTTGGGTCGTTGTATTTTTGGCGTTACACTCCATGGAAATAGGGTTTGTGGCTAGTCCTAAAACTAGTCTAAAACATGTGTTCCGGGTAAAAACGTCATAACTTCTTCATAACAGATCCAAATTCAGTAATATTGAATGTATTGGTTAGAGTACAGTATGCGGTATTCTTTGTACCATTTTCATATCCATACAACAAATATTATGTGCGGGGAACACTATACAAGTTCACTCTCTAGAATAAGCCAGAATTCAACAAGGTATGCCATTTTTGCAATAACTCCTTTTCTGAGAGGTTCCAAGTAGTGAAACCTAGAGGAATTGTATAAAAGACACTGAAGAACATTGTGTACTATTTTTAGATCTTTATTCATTACAGGTACATAGTTATGATTATTTCAAGTCTCTTGTTGTTAAAGTTAAGGAAGGTTTTTATGTATATGATCATATACACTAGGTCTATTAAAGAGTTACAAATCAGATTTGGATGATGAAATTGATGAGGGATTTTGGTTGAGGTACATGTTGGGTACACGGTTGAGACAAGTAGTTGATGAGTTGGCACATACATGAGGTGGATAGTTGACGATGTTGGTACATCTTGATGAGTCATATTTTATGTGTATTTGATGCATGATTGGTACATATTTGGTGCATGGTTGATGCACTCATTGATGGTACAGGTTGAGGTATAGGTTGGTGCATGGTTGATGCAATTGTTTATGGTACAGGTTGATTACAGGTTGTTTGGTACAGGTTGTTATAGGTTGTTTGGTGCAGGTTGATTGGTACAAGTTTACAATAGTATATCTCACAGTGATAGTGTGACAGTGGTTCTATCATTCTACTTCTACAACAGGATAGTCGGACGGGGAAATGACAGGTGGTTGTAGCCACCTTCCGGTTGTAGCTAGAGAACATAGGGGGTTGTAGCCTCCTTCTGGTTGTAGCTAGAGAATTGGGGAGTTGGAGCTTCCCTCATGTTGTAGCTTGAGAAACTAAGGGGTTAGAGCCTCCTTCCAGTTGCAGCTGGAAAACATAGGAAGTTGGTACTTCCAATGAATGTAATTCTTAAATACATATAAGAAAAATCCTTATGTGGTTTTCTCTCGCTTTGGGTTTCCACGTAAAAACATTGGTGTACTGTGTATGCGTATGATTGCTCATTTGTTCATTGTTTATTTACTCTGAAACTATTGGATGATAATGCTACATTGATATAACACTTGCATTTTATGGTTAAAAATGATTAAATTGCTTTATTATTGATTCACCCCCCTTCTTAGTAATCCAACACTTTCACCATTCGACAATTCTATTCAATACTTATAAGATCATGTTTCCTTGTATCGTCAAACATCACAAATTCAAAGAGAATAGAATCATGAGAAATCGTTACAATTCAAAACAAGAGATAAATATTTTCCATTGATATGCTTTCAGAACAAAGCATTTCTAAAAGGGGAAGGCAATGTTAGTTATACACACACACACACACACACACACCTAAACTAGAGAACATATGATATTAATTATTAAAAGGTGCATCGCATAAAGACATGGTTTTACATGAATGGTCACCTTGCGACCTATAAATACCAAGGTTGTTCATCATTGTAGTCATCAGCTCTTGTATTTTATTCAATATAATACTTTAATCAATATGGATTATTTCATGTTCTCCCATTTATTTTATATATTGAGTTTATGAACCAAGTTGTTGATGTCATATTCAGAAAATCAACTATGTTATTTTATGAGAACAATGATGATCATCATGAAAACAATAATGATTAATATTTCTTTCATATTTATTTTTTAATGTGTTTTTCTTCTTTGTTTCTTTTTGATGCTTTTTTATTTGTTTTATATTTTATTATATGTTTTATATTTGTTTTATATTTTTTTATTTATAAAATGTTTTTTTAAACAATGAAAATAATGACCATCGTCTTCTTTCTTATTTATTTTTGTAAATGTGTGTATAACCATCATCACTAGAACGATTATGATGATAGTGACAATGCCAAAAATGCCGACAAAGATGAAGATGATGGAAAATTTCAATTATGAATTGCAAAAATTATCTATATTATTATTTCATATAATGCCAACTCTTGAGAAAAATAAGGTTTTTTATTTTTGCATTTTTTTAAATGACATGGAAATAAACTTTATTAATAAACATGTCGAAGGTATAAAATAATTTCCAATCAAAACAAATATCATAAAGCACTTAAGATATGTTTATTTAATATCAAATTCATTTATATACAAAAGAAAAATATGTTTATTTAACGTCAAATTCATTTATATACAAAATAAAATTAGAAAGAGGAAAATTTTGATTTTTCCCTCGACAAATTTCAGTTGAGGGATTTTAAAATAGCGACCTCCCTAACAAATATCCTAAAGCACTTAAGATATGTTTATTTAATGTAAAATTCATTTATATACAAAAGAAAATTAGAAAGAGGAAAATTTTGATTTTTCTCTCGACAAATTTCAGTTAAGGGATATTAAGCTAGCGACCTCTACTTAATATACAACATAATAGTAATATTTTTGAAGTGATATTGTCAAGGACTTGAGGCTTATTGGTGGGGACGGTGATTTTCATCCAGTGCACTAGAGATCAAACTTCATCGAGACTTAGGCTCGCTGTGATAAGGTTTAAAGGGTAGGCGGTCCCCAAAGGGTAGACTCGTGCTGAGTCACAAGTTATTGGTATATTTGGCTTGTGAGATGTCGGATATACTCTTGGGTTTATAGTGGCAGCCGACAGATTTGAACCTAGACCCAGCCCAAATAATCTCGACATGTTACCAATTTCCCCATGATTCAAAAAAAAATATTGTTGAAGCGACGTCTATTGAGAAAAAAAGTCACGTTATTTTATGAACTTTAATGTTAAAAAAATCCTTTTTAACACACATCAATTTAAATGTTGGATTTCTATCCAAATGTAGTAATGTTTATTAACCTTGTTGAATTTTAAATACAATTAACAATGCATTTAACTAGTGAGGTACAACACTCTTCAACAATGCATTTAACTAGTGAGGTACAACACTCTTCACATATCATGAATGATTTCACATAAACAAAGAGGAAAGTTTAACTTCTTTTTAAGTATTAAAGTTTATTATTTAATTTTAATGTTCAACTTCCTTTTTAAAAGTTGAAGTTTTATTGGGATTGGATTAACGAATCTTTATTAAAATTATAATTTTTAATATAAAAATAAATCCTTATCACAATTTCATTATATATAATGTTAATATTTGATATTTACAATGTTATTGAATAAAAATAATTATTCTCAAATTTTATTTTAAAAATATTATTTTTCTTTTTATTAATATAAATAATCTTAAAAAAATCAATTCATAAAAAAATTATACTACAATCTTTTTTATTTAAATTTTTTTATAATATTGTTTTCTATTTATTAATGATGATGATCATGATTAACGTCCATTAAGATCGAATTGGTTTATCCGACCTTAAGAAGGTAAGTGATTACTTGTGATTCTTTAGAATTTTGTTTCTATGCTTGAAAAGCATTAAGAGAAGATTTTCAAGATCGTCATAGTTTTGTTGAGTTAAGAGGTTAGGAAGGTTAGTAGTGTGAAAAATATTTTGAAAATGAGATCTAATTTGGATATAGGCTAGACAATCTAAGAGAAAGTATTTTTCATCTTCAACCTTCTTAGTGTCACAAAGGTGACACACTCTTTCATCCCATGGTGTTTTAGGAATTGACCAACGCCCAGTTTCAATATGGAGCTCGTGAGAATTTGTTCGTATCTTAGCAATGCTTATTTTTTTCTTTACACTTGGCAAAATAGATAGATAATTTTGATCTTCTAGATTAGGGTTGATTACATTCTTATAATACCTTAATTTTCTCTTTTCCTCTAACTCTTTATCACACCACATTTTCTCCTTAAATTTTGATTTGACATTTTTTTAATAGTATATGTATTCTTCAAAATGGTGTCTTCCATGATTCCCCAATAATTTAGCCAAGAATGGACATCTTTATGCCATCTTCACTTGAGTTGATGGTGGTTACAACTCGATTTTGAAGTAATTTTGGGAAGCCTCTTATCTTCTACGTTGTTTAACTTGTTCTTATACATTAGGTATCTAGTCATAGACATGCTCTCAATGGGGGAGAGGCTTGTTTCTAAGAGGAGGATGTGATAGGGCGTATTTCCTTTAATTTTGAGATTATAGGTTATAAAGTTATTTTGTATTTTCTTTATCTTTCTCCAAGATTCACGAGAGATATTGCAGCCCTAGACTTCACATCCATAAAGAATAACAAGTGTAACAAGAGTCTCAAAGAGGATTTTCTTCTTATCCCAACTCCAAAGATCAATTGATTTACAATTGTTTTCAAGCCCATAATAAGCTTTCCATCCCCCAATAATCCTTTTCTCAATGCTATAATTCTAGTTGAGCTTGTCGTGAATATAAATTCCAAGATATTTGTATGAAGTCACTTCCTCCAAGTTGATGTTTTCATATATGAAGGTATGAGAAGTGATCTTATTGGATTTAATAATCATGACCTTAGCCTTATCAGTATTAACAATCATACCCATATTGGAGAAAAAATCCTTAAGGATTCTTAGTTGGTTTTCAAGATCATGGGGACTCATTTCCATAAGAATGATATCATTGGCATAAAGAAGAAGATTGATGACTATCCCAGTGAGAGTAGGGCCGACACAACCTATTTTTTCCAAGCAATCTTCTAACTTGTCGATGTATATGCCATAAAGGGTAGGGGACAAGGGAAAACCTTGTTTGATTCCAATATTGCAGTTAGTCTCTTTTGACCATCCCTCAATGTTTTTAAACTTAAAAATAAAGTTCTCATACATCCTTATTGCAACAGTCCTCAACTCGAGAAACACTTCTATCTCTTCCAACCTATTCCAAAGGTTTTTCCTAGGAACCGTGTCAAAATATTTTCTAAAGTCAACAAAACAACAAAAAAGATTAATTTTAGTATTACAGAACTCCTCTGCAATGATCCTAAAGGTAACAAGATGGTCCACAGTTGAATGATATATCCTAAACCCAACCTGGACTTTAGCTCTTTTACCATGACTTTCTATCCAAAGGATAATCTTCTTTTCCAAAATAATTCCATAAAGCTTGGCTAAAATCGGGGTAATCATAATGGTCCTATAATTAGAGGGAATGTTTCTATCCTCATTTTTAAAAATAGGAACAATGAGGCTTTGCATCCAAGGTTTAGGGAAGCCCTGCTTGACTACTAAATTGAAGAGCTTGTGTATGTGAGGGATAAGGATAGGCCCTTCGATTTTAAAATTTTCATCTTGGTAGCCTTCAATGTCCTTAGCTTTCCCATTTGCAAGTCGCTTAACCCTAAACATTATGTCATCTAAAGAAAAAATGTAGTCCTTTGTAGGGACAATAGGAATGGTGTACATGGCATTATGGAACTCGTAAAGACTTTTAAGGTAGGAATTCCAGTCCCTTAAGGGAATCCTATTATTTTCTTTAGTATTGCGGTTTAGAATTTGGCTCCAGAACTTCTTAGGATCCAGCTTATGTACTAAAGAAATCCACATTAACTATTCCATACTCTCAATAATTATAATAACCATCGCATACTCCTCTCCTATACAAAAAATAAATTATGTTTATATAGATATGGCATCGTGTTCATAAATTAAGATATATTTTGTGTAGTTAGGCTGATTTTTTCCTTCTTATAAAACAAAATTTGAAGTAAATAATGTTATTGCATAAGTTTGTATGTGTAAATTAAAATGTCAATTGAGTTTAGTTTGGATAGTTGTGAGGAATGATGGTATATTGAGTTCTTAACAAGTATATTATTGTAATTTCTTCAAGAATATTGTTGACTAGACTTGTGTCTTGAAGATTTCAATAAGAATTTTTCCTAGGGCTTTATAACCTGAATTTTTTTTATGTAAATTAAAATATAAATTATTGATTTATTATTAATTTTATTTTATTTTAAAATATTAATTATAATACCAACCTTCCTAACCTTTTATCTCATAAACTATATGGTGCTCTAAGAATATTTTTCTTTAATCTTTTAAAATATAAAAATTAAATTTTGAAGTAAATAAAGTAATTCCATATCATTTTTTCTTAAAATTTAATAAATCAAAAGTTAGTTTCAATAAACATTAATAACCACAATTGTCATTATTATTTTATATGGTCCAAAAAACAAAATGATAATGATATGTCGATAGTGATAATTTTCTTTTTATTTATATTTCCATTTAAATAACTTCTTATTATAAGAACCCAGTGGGGGATTTAATATGGAAAAAAATATATGTTTTTGCATATTAAATCCCTCCACCTCCACCATCATATATATGAGGGGTGAGGGGATTTAATATGCAAAACATATTATATGAAGGTGGGGTGGGGGAGGTTAATATGCAAAACATATTATATCTTTTTCATATTACATCCCCTCGATATGTTTTGCATATTAAATCCCCCCACCCCCTTCATATATATATATATGGGGGATTGGATTTAATATGCAAAACATATTATATGAGGGTGGGGTGTGAGGATTTAATATGCAAAACATAGTATGTTATTATGTTTTTCATATTAAATTCCTCACCCCCACCCTATTTTGCATGTCAAATCCCCTCACCCTCATATAATATGTTTTGCATATTAAATTCTCCCATCCTCACCCTCATATATATGAGGGTATTATATTTTGCATATTAAATCATTCACCCTCACCCTTATATATGTTTATATGTGTGTGGATGAGAAGATTTAATATGCAACACATAATATGAAAGTAGGGGTAAAGGATTTAATATGTAAAACACATTAATATAATCAAAACTTAAAAAAATATAGTATCATATAGTATCATGTGAAAATATACATATTAAATTTGAGATTTCTTTATATACTTTAGATTGATTTTTAAAAGTAATAAAATTTATATAACAATTATATTTAAATATAATAGAAAATAAAAACATTAATATTTTAAGTTTTCATATTAATATTTTATAAATCAATGGAATGTAATTTAAGTCAGAGTGGGCCTAATGGTTAAGAACATGTGTTTCCTTTTAAGAGGTCACAAGTTCAAATCGAGAGGGAGGTATGGTATGTATACCTCCGTAGACTTTATTAGTCAAATTGTTGGGCGGAGGAGGGAGGTCCCTTGTCCCACAAACAAGGGGGTCTCATACACCAATTTGGTGTGGCTTGGTTGTGACCTTAAAAATAGATTATTATTATTATTATAATTTAAATAGTTAGGAGTAAAAGTTGATATATTTTTCATCACTTTATCATAGATTTGTTCTTAATAAATTATATATGATTTATTATCATATTTTAGAATTGATTAAGCCATTAATTTCCCCCTTCCTTACCTTCGACCGAACTGCCTGCTTCCTTCCGATTGGAACTTCTTCCAACCTTCCCCACCTAAACCCAACAACTCGGCAGGAGTGCCTAGTGTGGTACCCTCCCTCCAGGCTTACATGCCAATGAGAATTTTTAGTAACCTTTTGCGCGTCCTGATGCTTGGCAATGACTTGGTCAGAGAAAAGTAATCTCCTTGATGGTGTACCAGGGGAAAGTGCCATAAGTTTATTTGATTGAGCGTGGGGAGAAGAGTTTTTTTACATCTTCAGTAGTATAACACCACTCAACCAGAAAGAAAACTAAAAATCCTAACAAGTCATATATATTAGTGAGGATTAGACCTCTCTTTCTCGCCATTCAATACCCACTTCCTTCTCGAACTTAATACCCACTCCTCTCTCGCACTTCTCCCTTCTAGAACCCGCACTATCCATTTTCCTTGCCTCACGTTCTAGGCAACTCACTCTAGCAACATGTCTAGCCATTCACTCTATGTCGCATGGGGTACATCTCTCTAGCTATGATGATAAACTTCTATCTCGGGTATGGGCACAAACCTGTACCAGTGGCTATCAACAATAGCCATGGGCCCATGCCATCCCCTCACCCGTGCTATGCCAAGATTTGTTCTTAATAAATTATATATGATTTATTATTATTTCATATTTTAAGCTAATTATATTTTTAAATTATTAAAAAATATAATAATATTTATTTTATTTTTAAATTAATAATATGGTGATCTTGAAAAGCTTCTCTTAATGTTTTTAGAGCACATAAATAAAATTCTAAAGAATTATAAGTAATTACTTATCCTCTTAAGGTCTGATAGACCAATTAAATCTTAATGGACGTTAATCATCATCATCATCATAAAAGTTATAAATTCATTTAATATAATTAAATGAAACATTTTTTATTAAATATATATTAGGGTTAATTAAAAGACAACAAACACTCTTCCATAAAAATTAACATGACAACAGGTTGACGTTAAGATATCGATTTAAAACATAGTTACATCAATCATTATATGGTCATACACGTATTGCATAGACCACGAAAAATAAATGTGTTCAATTCTGGAAGAGAGTACATTATTGAAACATTATTAGCTGGAATTGACATGAATGAAACATATTCACTTACATGTCTTTATCAATTTTATAATTTATATTTGGTCCATACTAAAAGACATGGAATGTGACATAGACTTTTCGTTTCCTAAGTTAGGTTATTTTATTTTTGGAGTTTTAAATGAATAATGGAGTTACGTAAGTACCTTTCAAATGTTATGTGGGTGTGTCTTTAATTGTATGTTTGGGGAAGTCAATAATATATGCTAATGGGTTGGTTTGAGTTGTTCAACTAAAATATATAAATAAATTTATATTATTAGTCTCTGCATTTCAAGTTATAAGGACTACAATCGTTGTGCATAATTAATAATATTTTTATTAAATATATAACTTTATTAGTTTAAAGGAGGTAATATCTGATCATTAATATAATTTATACACATTTCCGCGAGTGAGTATCTGAAGGATATAACTATTTTGTTGACCTTTATAATTATATTAAATTTTTTAATTTTATGATTATTTATATATAATTATTTTTTAATAGTTTAATAAAGATGTCTTTTAATATTAAGATTTTATTATTAAATTAAGATATTATTTTTGTGAATTGCACTTATATCTACAATGTTTAAAGAAGGATCCTGTTTTGTGGATGGTATTCATACCTATAGTGTATAACGATGTAAAATGAAATTAACATGTTTTTTTATGAGACATATTATTGTAAAAGACTTTTGATATTCACTAATATAAATATATTTTTTAGTATTAAAAAAAATGTATAAATAATTATATCTTATTATTGCATAAATGATATTAATATTATAGTCAAATATAAATATATATATTTTTATATTATATATGATAAAAAGAGAAATATTGGATTTATATATAAATAGGAATAGTGTAAATATAATATTTACAATGTAAATATAAATATTTTAATAATAATCAAAATTGTATGTTTATATATTTATATGGTATAAGTTATGAATTGTAATTCAATAATTTTATGAAGTTAAGTAAAAGACTATTTAGATTTATTTTAAATAATAAAAAATTTTACACCTTAAAATTTTTAATCTTTTCAATGTTTGATAAATTTAAAGTTAAGATAAATTTACATTAATAAATAATTAATAGACTATATTTACCAATTTTATTTTATTTTACTTTAAAGAAAAGACATTAAAAAAAAACATTATAAAAATAAATAAATAGAAAGAACATCATCACATGATTGTAGTCATTTCTTGGATTAATGGACAGATAGAAAATTTCAGAACAAAAGTAAATGTTTTAAAGGATTAATGGACAGATAAAAAATTTCAAAACAAAAGTAAATGTTTTAAAGGATTAATAGAAGATTTCAAAACACAAGTAAATAGAGAGAACATTTACAACTTGGTTGTAGTCATTTCTAATGGGTTTGAGTTTGACATCTCTCATAGAAGATTTTGATCAAATATAATTTTAGATATTTTATTAAATTTGATATTAATATTTATAAGTAATTAAATAGGATTTGAAGATATATAAAAGAAAAAAAAAATAGTGTTTAAAGTTATTTTACATAGGGACTCAAGTAAGTATAGTAAGTATATCAATGTTTAGTTTAAGAAAGAGTTAAAAGAAAAGATGAAATACAAAGATACATGAATGAATTTGGTATATGATTATGAAGAAAGATAGGAAGAGCACTATTTTTTAACATTTGAGGTTGATAAATAATGAATACTACCTGGTAGTGAACTTGTACTCTAAGGAGAACCTAAGTTCAAGATTGTTAAAGAGATCCAATATGAAGTGCTTTTTTGAAATCCAACAAGATTCATGAGTGGTTTTTGAAACCCACCAAGATCCATGGATTTCTTCTTATCTATCCAAATAATGCACTAGTGAGAGAAGAGGTCTCGAGTGGAACTAGATATAGAGTTCTCTAATGAAAAGGGCAATGGACTTCCCATCTTGTTAATGAACCTATAATCTCAAAGGGTGAGCATCCTTAAATATGGAATAATATCTACCATCGAACTCATCACTTTTTTCAAATTAATTTGAAAAGTAAATGAAAGAGCACATTATTTCAAAAAATGGAACACAATTGATCCGGGTTATGTTGAGAATGAAACGAAAAAATACCATTAGCATATAAATAAAGACAAGAATACAGTTAATATCACTTATGTTAATGAAACACTAATGAAAAATATTTTTCAATTACAATGACTAGAATGGTGGTAGTTATGGATGACAAGGGATGTGCTTGATACACTCGTTCACAAAGTTTAGGACCCAAAAATTATTAGTATCAATACTTA
Source organism: Picea engelmannii (assembly GCA_009831015.1). Lineage (NCBI taxonomy): Eukaryota > Viridiplantae > Streptophyta > Pinopsida > Pinales > Pinaceae > Picea > Picea engelmannii. The sequence goes on from ML785720.1 coordinate 1,012,787, forward strand.
AAAAGATGACCCTAGATGACCATATGGATTGATAATGAAGCAACATAATGAAAACAAAAATGAATCAAGAGTAAAAAGAATTGCAATATACATAAAGATACAAAAGATACAAAGTGATTACAAAGGTGGTAGTGTATCTATGAGAAGAGATGTGACAATTGCATTCATTTGCAAAAGCATATAATAAGAAGATAAAATCACATTTTATTTTAATACCAAAGCCTTATGAGACAAAACCCCTACAATGCAATTACCCTATCCTTAAAATGAAGTTTAATGTAAACACTAAATTGTACAGAAAATAGAGCATTTATAAGATCTTAACTTTTTGGTTTTTGATTTCTTTATCTTTATGGTAAGAAAATATTTTTAATAAGTTTTGATGCACTTTAAAAAAAAACATCAAAATCATGAAAAAATCTTAAAAAAAAAAAGAAAATAGAAAATTTATGATCTAAATTTTTTTGATATCATAATCATAAATGACCGCCTAAATAATGATAAACTAGACATAAATAATAAATTGTCATTTTAATTTAAATTTCCATAATTTACAATCGCATAATGATCAATCTCCATAAAAGCAAACACAATGATTTAAGATGAAAGTAAAAACGATAACAAATTTAAACTCTAAAATTAAGAGGGAATGATGATAGATTCCTTCTAGAGGATACATATAATGATGAAGAATGTCACATAATGATCAATCTCCATAAAAGAAAACACAACGATTTAAGATGAAAGTAAAAACGATAACAAAGTTAAACTCTAAAATTAAGAGGGAATGATGATAGATTCCTTCTAGAGGATACATATAATGGATACATATAATGATGAAGAAAATTGGAAAAATATTATATTTAATTAAAATATAAATGTATGTCAAATACTATTAAATTCTAAAATTAAGAGGGATAGATGTTAGATTCCTTCTAGAGGATACATGCAATAATGATGAAGAAAATTGGAAAAATACATTATTTAATTAAAATATAAATGATGTCAAATACATAATGTGAATTTTTTTGGCAATCGGGGTTGGAATTGGAATAAATGTAGAAGTATGGGGAATAAGCAATGGAGGAAAATGGAAATTGTAGCGGACACGTGGCGAGCATAATGAAGTGCAGGTGGTATCCATGCAAAAAAATGACATGTGGCTCTTAGGGCAATTCTAGCATTGAAATCATTAAGTTTTTGAAAGTATTTTCATTCTAATTATACTTTGTTTTGCATAATCCACCTTGCTTTTATTTTCTTAATAAGATTCTGTAATTTTTCCTATTACCAGTAGTATGGTAGACAGATACGAAAGAGCACAAATATCCCCATCACGTGTAACTTGATATATTGTTGGAGTCTGACTTGCCATGTTCGAAATTTATGTTCCTACCTTGTATGTTTTATCTCTTTAATGTATTTATGAAATTCATTCATAATGATCTATGTATACTTCCAACTGGATTTCATCCCAATATTTAGAGTTAAGTACAATTTTCATAGTCACTTCTTAATTTTTCCCATTTACAAAGTAAGCAACATCCATTTCATTCTATTAAATAGATCATCTAGCTTGTGTGTCTCTATATGTGTTGAGATAAATAAAATTATATGTGGTGAAAAAGAAACAAATATATATATTTTTTAAGATTCTTTGATCTTCTTGTGTGACCTTTGTGTTTGCTAGTTTTTTTTCTATGTATTGTCAGAGGTTGATCTACAATTTCTCTCCAGGAAGAGGGCATATTTGTATAGTATGAACTGGAAATATCAACATGTCTATCCAGTTGATTGTTTTTTTGGCAATGATAAAAAAATTCGAAGGTTTCTTAGAGAATTTCCGTGGTAATGACTTAAAGCAATACTAAATGATAGAAAATGTTTTTTTTGTTTAGTTTTTTGAAATAAAGGTTCATGGAAAATAGGACCAGGAATCACACACATTAAACATTCAAATTAAATAAACACAATTTCCTGACATCCAACATAGTTGAAGATCAAATTTATGAGCACATAAAAATAAAAGAATATGATCGACATGCATAAAGAGAACTAATTTTGCATTCCGAAAACAGGGTTTCAAGGCACCATCAAGATTGTTTCCGAAGTAGTTTTCTTTGAAATTTAGAAAAAAATAATAATGTTTGTTACATATTCCTGGAAATTTAAATGAGTTTGTCATATAGACTAGGATTGGGGTTCCCAGGGACCATACAAGAAATGGGACTGTACAAAGAAGAAGTGGGTGACGGTAGAGAGAAAGACCTGAAAATAAGAAATTGGAAGTTATGAGTATTTGGTTAGACATTTCTATTTAAAGAGGTGGAATAACTGGATTGATCAAAAAAACAAGATGTGATCAGTATTGTAACGTCCCCGTCCATCAACCCTACTGTCGGGCAACGCTACTACGCAGAAACATTCTCATACTT
>ML785720.1:1015319-1039174 GCA_009831015.1 Picea engelmannii
ATATATATATATATATATATATATATATATATATATATATATATATATATATATATATATATATATAACATGCATCATATCAAATTAACACATTGAACTAAACAATACAGAGTAATCATAGGATCACTGCTAACATACAGAAATAATGGAATTAACAGTAATTCATAATTGCAACGGAATACATGATAATATTGCAAGCATCATAGACATGCATTTTAATTGAAATTAAACACATAATGATACTTATATTTGAAACTATAGTAACTCCACCAACTATGTGAAGACCTTCCACAAACCTCCTAGCCTTAGGCCATGCTTCTCATCACACTCAGCAGCGGGCCACCCCCGAGCTGGGACCAAGCTCCACCCTGGGCAAGAGAATCCTAGACTAGGCTGAGGTTATAGGAAAACTACACAGAGAAACTGAAAGGATTCTCTCCAGGAGCCTTCTTATGCCCAATACTCACAGACTTTCATTCCCCACATGCCTATTCCACCTGGGAGTATACACCTTCACAAGCACATTCCAACGGTGCCTCACCTCCCTCTCTGGGTCTCGGCAATAAGTCGGATCAGGAATTCTCAGAGCTCCTTAGTTGGTGCTAGACTCTCTTTGGGAGAAAACCGCTTCCCAACAGACTCTCTCACCTGGAGAGAGTTTCTCATAGGCCTAACAACCTACCTCTTCTACCATGGGCCTGACAACCTGCTTCTTCAGCACACTCTTCGACTCAATTCAAACTGGGTGAGGGAAACTGCAACAACATCAGCACTCAGTTGACACAAGGATGACGACCACAACAGAAAATGGGCATAGGCCTGAAAATGGCAACGACCAGACGCTAAGAAACAACACACTCAGGAAATTACCCAGGTGTCGGGTTCCACAGAAGACATCGACAATTCATGGATTAGTGGTCTCTAGTGTGTGCATGAATATTTGCAAAGGTCGAAAACAAAGGCAACAAAATTCATGAGAATACATCAGTCGGCTTCACAGTTCTCATTTTCAGGATGCGTGACAAGAAAGTTAAGTAGAGGTCGATCACAGAGGTCTCACGATTTCAGACGGAGGATCGAGAAAACTGGAAGAATGAATCCCCAACTCAACTGACACTTTAGCTTTTAACCGCATGCACCCAGGTCGACACTTGTCTTCTTGTAGCTGCATGCATTCCCTTTTGCACTTGTTGGAGCTGCATGTGTTACCTCTCTCGAGACTTAGGATAAAAACATGTTTATCACACAACTTTGGAATAATAATAAAATATTATTCTAAAGGACTTAAGCCCCTAATCTTAACCCCTTTTTCCAACCTTTCAGCCCCCTTTCCCTTACCCACCTTGTGGAATCTTAGTCCCCCGTCACTCTTTCTTCATGGTCGGTCTACACACAATGATGTTTAATCTTTATTAATGTTTTTCATAATTACATATATAAAAACAAGCTCCTGGCCTTTAACACTTAGGATCTCCAACCTAATAAACACATAATCCCACCAACTTATCAATACTCGGCTCACCAGCCTACAAAACATGATTCACAATTCATAACATGATTACAATAGGGCTCGTCCTTGGGGATATTACAATCCCCTCCCCTTATTTTTGCACTATCCTCAGTGTAACTTTTACACAACATAAACAAGATTTTCAAAATCTTCAAAAACATGTGAGTATTCTACCTGCATAGCATCCTCATGTTCCCAAGTCGTGTCCTCGAGACCATACCAGGTCCAATGGACCTTTACAAGCCTTATGGCTCAATTCCAATGCTGTTTTATTTTCTGGTCCGATATGCGCACATGATGCACTTGTTGAACACCTTCTTGCTCCACCTGAATCACATTCCAATCAATTACATGATTAGCATCATGTATATATTTCTTAAGCAATGAAAGATGAAACACATTATGTACAGTCATGGATGCAGGTAATGCAAGCATATATGCAACTAGCCCAATCCTTTCTAGGATTTCAAATGGCCCACAAAATCTGGCTGCCAACTTGGCACAATTTCCCAGCTTCAAGGACTTTTTATTGGCTTTCACTTTCAGGAAAACATGTTCTCGCACTTTAAACTCTATGTGGGTTCTGTTTTTATCGATATAACTTTTATGCCTGTCTTGGGCAGCTTTCAAATTTTGCTTAATTTTTAGCATTTGTTCTTCCATTTCCTTGAGCAACTTTGGCCTAACTACTACCCTATCAGTTGGATTATCCTAGTGCACTGGAGTATTGCACTTTCTGCCATAAAGTGCTTCAAATGGGATCATCTTCAATGATGCTTGATACCCATTATTGTAGGAGAATTCTACCAAATGTAGGTAGTCTTCCCATTTTGATGGTTTATCCATCATATACATCCTCAGTATGTCTTCTATTACTTGATTCACCCGCTCTGTCTGTCCATCTGAATCAGGATGATAGGCTGTACTGAAGTTCAGATTCGTTCCAAACCCCTTGAATAATCCTTTCCATAAATTTGAGGTAAATTTTGGGTCTCTGTCAGACACAATTGTCTTGGGAATTCCATGCAATCGTGTTATTTCCCTCATAAAGATATCAACAATGTCTGTTGCCTTGTGAGTAGTATTTAGTGGAATAAAATGGGAAACTTTTGTAAGCTTGTCCACTACCACCATGATTGAATCATGTTTCTTTCCTGTTCTGGCCAATCCCATGATGAAATCCATTGTCACCACTTCCCACTTCCACTCAGGAATGGGTAAAGGTTGTAGAAACCCTGTTGGGTGTTTGTGCTCAGCTTTAACCTTCTGACACTCCATACATCTGGCGATGTATTCTGCAATCTCTTTCTTCATACCTGGCCAAAAATAATGGCTCTTGATTGTTGCCACAGTTTTATGATATCCAGGGTGCCCTGCATAAGGCACATTATTCATTTCATGCAAATTCTCAAGTTTTAAATACTGGACATTAGGTACATAAGTTCTATTCTTGTACAGAAGTATTCCATCAATTTCCAATTTATAAATCTCCACTTTCTGTGGCATCTTACCTTATTGTAGCTTTGCTACCAAATCCATGTACTGCAAATCTATATTTGCAGCCTCCAAAATTCTTCTTTTAATATCAGTTTGGTACATGCTAATGGTTGTAGCATGTAATTCATGTACTCTCCTACTGAGTGCATCAACCACTTTATTCTCCTTCCCTTTGATATGCTTGACATCAAAATCATACTCACAGAGAAACTCCAACCACCTACTCTATCTAGCGTTCAAGGTTGGTTGGTCAAACAAATATTTCAGACCGTTATGGTCTATCCTCATCTCAAATCTCCTTCCCATGAGGTAATTCCTCCATTTCTTTAGAGCGTGCACTATGGCTGCCAATTCCAATTAATGATTTGCATAGTTCCTTTCGTGCTCTTTCAACTTTCTGGATTCATAACAGATGACAAATCCATTATGACTGAGGACTCCTCTCAGTCCTTCTTTGCATGCATTTGTGCACACCAAAAAATCTTCATTTGGGTCTGCAATCCTCAGGATTGGAGCACTGGTTAACAGTTGCTTCAATTGCTAGAATCTTTTCTCACATTCCTCTGTCCACTGAAACTTCTTCTCCCTCCTTTGCAAGGAAGTGATAGGGTGAGCTATCCTCGAGAACCCTGCGATAAACCTTTTGTAATAACCAGCTAGACCCATAAAGGATCTAACTTCTGTCACATTCTTAGGTGCTAACCATTCTCTGATGGCCTCAATATTCTCAGGATCTACAGCTATCCCATCCTTCGAAATAATATGCCCCAAGTAATGGTTTTTCTCCTGATAAAACGAGAACTTTCTCAACTTGGAATACAGTTGGTGCTCTCTTATCACCCGTAACACCATCCCAAGATGTTTCTCATGCTCTTCCTCCAACTTGGAATATAGCAGAATGTCATCCAAGAATACTATGACAAACATGTCTAGATAGTCCCTGAATACACCATTCATTAGACACATAAAAAAAGCAGGTGCGTTTGACAGCCCAAATGGCACCACTGTGAACTCATAATGACCATATCTTGTTCTCAAGACGGTCTTGTTGATGTCTTCATCCTTTATCCTTACCTGGTGATATCCCTACCTAAGGTCTATCTTCGAAAATATCTTTGCATCCTTCAACTAATCGAAGAGGTCATCAATCCTCAACAAAGGATATTTGTTCTTTACAGTTGCTTTGTTCAATTGTCTGAAATCGATACACAATCTCAGTGTCTCGTCCTTCTTCTTCATGAATAGGACTGGGGCTCCCCAAGGTGACACACTTGGGCGTATATACCCCTTCCTCAGGAGCTCCTCAAGCTGTAATTGCAGTTCTTTCAGCTTCGGCGTACTCATTCTATAAGAATCGTTCAACACTAGAGTTGCTCCAGGCATCAAGTTTACAGAGAAGTCAATATCTCTCTTCGAGGGTAGTCCAGGTACCTCATAAAATACATCCTCAAACTCTTTTAGTACCACATGATCTTCAATATTTGAAACCTCATCCTTAGATGCTTCCTCCACATGGGCTGCAAATAATTAACAACCTTTTATGTAGCACCTCTTTAGCTACATTGCTAAGATTTCTCTGATAGAAAAAGCTCTGGGAATTTCTTGGACTATTTTTTGATTTCCTTCCTCATCCAGGAAAGTGAATTCTTTGTTACGATAGTCCAAGATGGCATGGTGTTGGTCCAACCATTCCATCCCAATTAGACATTCATAAGAAATTAAAGGTAGAATGTTCAATTCATCCTTTGTGCTCAGTCCATTCATGTCCATTGGACAAGACTTAACTAACTCAGTGACTTTTCTCTTGGTTCTTGTATCCAACTGCACTAACCAAGACTTTTCATGTTTGCTTCTTGACAATTGCAAACTTTCCACCTCTCTAGGATCTATATAACTATGGCTAGCCCCTGAATCAATTAAAATAGTAAAGGCATGGTTGTTGATCATACCTTCTAATTCAATCATGTGTGACTGATATTCAGTTTTCTTTTTGTCCAAGGATGCATATATCCTTGGCATTCTACTACTCATGTCCTCCACTATTTCAGTTTGCTGAACATTATGGACAGCTCTCACTTTGACATTTTTGTGGGGGAAATATTTGTACTTGTGGTTCCCCTGACAGCCCCAACACTGAATGGGCGTCTATCTTGGCCTTTGTTCCCCTACGTCATCCATTCTTGGCTCTCTAAACGATTTCTATCCTTGAGGACTATTCTTGAAAAAGGGTGGCTTAGTTCCCTTCTTCCTCTGATCCATTTGGAATTTCTTCTTGTCTTCCCAAGCCTTCTAGAAGGTAGGCTTCTCTCTTTGCTTCTCATATAAGCCTTTCTCTCTTCTTGTAGTTTCTTCCATAGTCTTAGGGTCATCATACTGGATCTTGTCCCCAATGGAAGGTGTAAGTCCACTCAGATACCTTTGAATCTTGACAGTCTCATCTTTAATGAATAGAACATACTTCAGCAATTCCAAAAACCTCCGTTCATATTCATCAATGGTCATGCTACCCAGCTTGATTTCAAAGAACTCTTTCATCTTTTTGTCGTAGTATATTTTAGTCAAGTATTTATTCTCGAAATACCTCTTTAATTCTTTCCAAGTGATATATTTCTCTCTAATGTGTTGCACCTACACAAGTTGATCCCACCACATGGATGATTTTCCTTTCATTTGATACATCGAAATTATTCCTTCTGCATGAGAGGAATAATTTTGCAGTTGGAAATATTTCCTCGTGTCAAGCAACCATGTTTCGGCATCTTCCTCCTTCTTATGTTCTTGATTGAATGTAGGAGGCTTAATCTTGTTCATTTCTCCCTTCAGTTCATCCACTCCCGATCTCGTGTGCTTTATGGTAGGAGATGGGCTTGAACTACTATGTGCCCTCCTCTTGGAGTGACCTTGGGAGTGATGATGGTGTTTACCAACGCTCCTTGATCTTCTTCCCTTCTTAGGGGTATTGTGACTCCCTATTTTGCTTAAGTCACTTTCCTTATCCAACTTCTTTTCGATTCTTTCCAGACTCTACATCAACTTTAGGTTGAACTCACCCTATTGTTCCTTAGCTTTCATGAGTTTTTTGTTATCCACTCAGTGACTCTGGGCATCTTTCTGCAATCATTCAATGATTTTAATCATATTCCCTTCCTTATCTAACTCTTCTCCATGTCTATTGGAGTTCAATCATTCAACTCCCAAATGGACATCCATCCCTTTTATTTCATTCTCTGAACTGGAAGCATTATGTGTCTCTTCCATTTCTTTGCACTCAATGGCAACAATATTCAATTCTGGCACTCGTTAAACTTCTTCAAACACAATGTGTAGACAACCGTAATTTGTCAGGCCATTATTCCTTAAAAAATCCCACAACATTCATAAACAAATCTGATTCAAGAAAACGTTTAGTTTTCATTCTCTGTGATTCTCGTTCAATCAAGAATCCCCGTAGATTTCTTATTTCAGAGCTCTACTCTGCTAAGTTTTCAGGCACTATCCCCTTTCTCTCAGTTCCCAACCCACATGACCATGGGTTGTGACCAAATGCTAGATAAATAAGCACATACTTGGGCCTTCGGCCTCAGAAATTTTCAAAGCACAATACGACAATCTCTCGGAGTTTCGATTTACCGAACTCGCACAGTAGGGTGGATCAACGGTCCACGTCTACCCAGCATCCAATGGCTGACACTCATTGTGGAACCTCGGGCATCTGAGTTCCAATACTTTGGGACTTCGGAAGATTTTACATCTGCACACCTCGAACCATTAATCTTTGAACATTCCCACATCACCTTAGGTGACGTTATTTCATTACACCACTTAAAATTTTCCCAATTGCAGGGGCATGCAATGGTGGTTTGGAGTAACCCGCCTTTCATCCTACAATTCTCCTCATGCTGACATGTAACCCCTTAGTGAAACCATGGTTTGGATTGTGGGACCACCTTGGAGAATTAGCTTCCATGAAACTTGGGTTCCTGCAATGCCTTCTAGTTGTTGATCTTGTTGTATTGTGATCAACTCCATTGTGGGTCCTCCAACCTTTAACTATGTTACGTAACCTTGGGCCCCACTAACCCTGCTCACACACTACATGGAGGCATACTAGCAACTGATACGTCGCCCATTCAGGTGGGTGACACTTGTCACGTTCCAAATGCCATTTCAATATTCCACGGGTTCTAATGGTCAGGCTCTTTTCCTACGATCTACGGTGTAGATCTCCTTTGGGACTTCGACGCTTCGGTTTTCGGTCTTTCTCATATCTTTTCATCAAGTTTCTCTGACATCAAAAAGTCTAAAGGGATTCCAAGATAACCCTCCTACACCTTCTCTGGATCTGACGGTCGTAAAGGACTCTCCTTTTTCCCAAACAGATCCTACAGCTCCAACACCCCAAGTGTTGAGTGCTCTCTCTCTCTCTGGTCAAATACCATGTCGGTTGTGGTTGTATTCTACTGCTACTCCTCCTGAGCTTCATAACATGTCCAAGTAACCTTTTGGCACTCAGAAACATTCTAAGGTTTGAAATCGGTTCCATCCACTCAAAACCTTGGGTCCAAACACCACTTATCCAGCCCATCCAGGCTCAACATTAAAACTATGGCTCTGATACCATATTGTAATGTCCCCGACCATCAACCCCACTGTTGGGCAACGTTACTATGTGGAAACATTCTCATACTTATATATATAACATGTATCATATCAAATTAACACATTTAACTAAACAATACAGAGTAATCACATGATTACTTCTAACATATAGAAATAATGGAATTAACAGTAATTCATAATTGCAACGGAATACATGATCATATTGCAAGCATCAAAGACATGCATTTTAAATGAACTTAAACACATAATGATACTTATCTTTGAAACTGTAGTAACTCCACCAACTACGTGCAGACCTTCCACGAACCTCCCATCCTTAGACCACACTGCTCATCACACTCAACAGTGGGTCACCCCCGAGCTGGGACCAAGCTCCACCCTAGGCAAGTGAATCCTAGACTAGGCTGAGGTTACAGGAAAACTACATAGAGAAACCGAAAGGATTCTCTCCAGGAGCCTTCTTATGCCCACTACTCACAGACTCTCATTCCCCACATGCTTGTTCCACCTAGGATTATACATCTTCATAAGAATAGTCCATCGGTGCTTCACCTCCCTCTCTAGGTCTTGGCAACATGCCGGCTCAAGAATTCTCATAGATTCATAGTTGGTGCCAGACTCTCTCTGGGAGAAAACCACTTCCCAACAAACTCTCTCACCTAGAGAGAGTTGTTCAAAGGCCTAACAACCTGCCTCTTCTACCATGGGCCAGACTGCCTGCTTCTTCATCACACTCTTCGACTCAATTCCAACCGGGTGAGGGAAACTGCAACAACATCAACACTCAATTGACACAAGGATGTTGACCACAACAAAAAATGGGCATAGGCCTGGAAATGGCAATAGCCAGACGCTAAGACACAACACACTCAGACGATTACCTAGGTGTCGGGTTCCACAGAAGACATAGACAGTTCACGAATTTCAGGTCTCTCGTCTGTGTGTGAATATTTGCAAAGGTCGAATACAGAGGCCACAGGATTCATGAGAATACATCAGTCGGCTTCACAATTCTCATTTTCAGGATGCGTGACAAGAAATTTAAGCAGAGGTTGATCACAGAGATCTCATAGTTTCAGACGGAGGATCATAAAAACTGGAAGAACGAACCCCCAACTCAGCTGATGCTTCAGATTTTAACCGCATACGCCCAGGTTGACACTTGTCTTCCTGGAGCTGCATGTGTTCCCTTTTTCACATGTTGGAGCTACATGTGTTTCCTCTCCTAGAACTTAGGATAAAAACATGTTTGTCACACAACTTTGGAATAATAATAAAATATTATTCTCAAGGAATTAAGCCCCTAATCTTAGCCCCTTTTTCCAACCTTTCAGCCCCATTTCCCTTACCCACCTTGTGGAACCTTAGTCCCCCATCACTCTTTCTTCATGGTCGGTCTTCACACAACGATGTTTAATATTTATTAATGTTCCGCATAATTACATATACAAAAACAAGCTCCTGACCTTTAACACTTAGGCGCTCCGGCCTAATAAACACATAAGGCCACCAACTTATCAATACTCGGCTCACCAGCCTACAAAACATGATTCACAATTCATAACATGATTACAACAGGGCTCGTCCTTGGGGATATTACAAGTATAGACTTACTATGATGGTATATGTCTCCCCCTTTGTTATTTTCTTGTTGATGCCTTTTTATTGCTCTCGTTGACGGCTACTGGAATCATGCCAACTGCTTGTTGCCCTTCGTCGGGGAGCTTGTCGATTGCCCTTTGGATCCATTCTTCAATGTAGCTTGTCATGGGGGCCACGTTGATCTCATCCCATGTTTTTATGTTGAAAATATATTTTTCTAATTCCCTTAGATTGATAGAAAGATTAAACAGAGCCTGATCAATTTCTTCATTTTGTATTGAATAGTCTACTAGTCAGTTGTCCACGTCATCTTCACCATATTCAAGGATGTTGTAAAACTTTTCTAAAGACAACCCCTTAAAAATATCAACTTGTTCATTGAAGGCTTTTTTGGTTACAGACAAGGAGTTGACGATTAACTTGGGGTCTTGGACCTCGTAGGTACTTCCTGCTAAATCTATTTCGGTCAACTTTCTGAATAATTCTTCTTTCTTTGATATGGCTTGTTCACATGATTGGACAATGAGATGTAGGTTCTTAAATTTGTCTTTCCATCATGCATTTAATTGTTTGATCCAGTTTGGGGAGGGGATATCTTCTTGTCTTCTTCTCATATCTATCATGTTGCCGACATGGATGCCGAAAGGGAGGACCGTCTCTAGATATAAACGTTCTTCATTTTTTAAATCCGCATGCAAATGTTCTTGCAAAGCATGTGCCCTCGTTCCAAGGGAAGCGATACTATGTGATGTTTCCCATTCTTGAGTAATTAGCTCCATTATTTTCTTAATATTCTTCTCCAGATAGCCTCTACACGATGTGAAGAGACTGGAGGATCCTTTTAACTTGGCTGCAGGGGTGGCAGGCACGATTATTGCTAAAGGACTAGAAATCAATGGGATAGGAATCAAATCTTCCTCTAATTCCTTGAGTCGGTCCTTCAGTATGGAATTCTCCACCTCAATGCCTTCAATGGAATCATCAAGAGAATATCTGGTTGCTCGGTGAAGTCGAGAGATTTGGGATGACTTCATGTTCCTAAGGTTAATCTCTGAACAAGATTTCCATTTATTATTTATTATATCTCTCTTTTCAATAATTAAATTTTTAGATTTGTTTTCAAAAAGAACGCTCTGGAATACGAAGGATTCATCTTCGTAAAAAAATTTGGTCTTATCTATTTCCATTTGGGAACTATGGTGGATCGCTTCCCTGAGATGATCAATGTTGCGGAATATGTTATCCAAATCAGTCTCAAGTTCCATCTCTTCACTTTCAATTTTGGGCTCTTCTGCTTGCCCTACAACTTTTTTTCTCTTCTTCCTCACGGGAAGCTTGTGAGAACTATCAATTTTACCATGAGGAGGGTTCTTATCTCCTCCTTTGTTTTAAGAATTCTGGGTTTCTTTCTTATTGGAGTGGGTCGTTGGAGTGATGCTCTGGGATTTCGTACTCTTGGGAGTGGTAGCTGGGGATTGAACACTCTTCTCACCGGGGCATTTTCCATGTTGTTTGTACAATTCAGTGGTGCTTTGTAATGTCTCTAGGTCGCCAGTGTCAGGAACATGAGTGTTTTTGTCATTGTCTTTGTCTTCGTTCAAGCGTGTCTAGATAAAATAATTGTTGAAGCCAATTGCTAGTAAATGTTCTAAAAAAATCCCATTAGGGTTGAAAACTCTTATCCTTTCAGCATATCTTAGGTTCAAGTTGTTGAAATGGCCTGCGAATTTGTCAATCTTGTTGACATTCCTGAACACGAAGTCCCCGATTTTCCAAGGCAGAGGAATGAACTGTTTTTTATCTTCTCATGGAAAAAATGCAACTAGTAGTTGTATTGCCTTGTTATTTCTATAACAAACATTTTTTCCGTAATGTGACACGGAAGGAAATTTGGATTTTCCTTGGAGACAAAAATAATTATCACACTATAATTATCCATTTGTTCAAGTGTCCTCTTCCTTTCCAAAAACTTGGTTTTCTGGTCAGACATGTGGGGAGCATCCTTTCCTAACAATAAATCTTTGAAAACTGAGACAAATTCATTAAAAACCTCATAAAAAAAATGGAAGGCCTTGTGCCTCCACAAGGCCTGGTACCAGAAGGTTACTGGGTCAAATTCAAAGTTTACCTTCTTGGACATAGATAGTTTTGGAAATGGAGAGCAATGCCCTATCGCGAGAACCAAGTAGGATGACATATAAAATTTCTTCTCCTCTTTGAATCATGACAATTTGGAACAAATTTCAATGGAACTTAGCTTCCCCCAATCAAAAATGGTTTTTTCCTTAACTGTGAAATACAAAATATAAAGAATCATGCGGGAAATACTTATTGTGGACTCTTGTCCCGTTATTCTTGTAAACAACCAGGCAATTTCCTGAAATGAATTTCTAAATGAACTAACCTGAAACCTTGTGATATGTTTAAGAACTGTCGTTGGGTCTTCTAGGAAATTGGGAAATAGGTCCAACCCGTTATCATGATTTTTTAGGAACTGTTTGCAGTCTTCTCCTCTGAAGGTCAATGTTGGGTCCGACAATTTTAACATCTTGCGGAAGACCTGAAGTGACAAAGAAATAGGAGAGTGGTCCCATAGTGGAATAATTCTCTAGCCTGGAATATATCTCTCAGGGCACCAAGAGACCAACTCCTTACAGTCAAAAACTTCAGGGACATAGCCTGCACGAGAAATTCCAAAGGTCCAAATTACTTCGTTCTGGGAGGAAGGGGATGAGTAGTAAGAGTATTCCCTGGACCACTGGAAGTTATGGTCCTCACGCCCGCAGATGTTCACTATATCTCCACAGAATTTTTGTTGATTTGGTGCCATAAGTTTACGAGAACGTGTGTTTGCTCCAAACGATGTTTTAAATGACCAGTTGGAGGGGATAATCTAACCCTCCGCAAATCTTGGTCCAATGCATATGAATGGGAGATCTCCTTGATCCTTTTGCTCATTAATGACAATCTCTATGGTTGTTTCATGATGAGTTGTTAGCATTAAATCTTAGTAATTTCATACTTAGAAGTGCAAAGGTGGCGGGTACAGTGAAGAGAAATTTAGGATTTGATATTTCGTGAACTCGCTAACCCGATGACCCGCAAAAGACATTCCATGATGTTTGAAATGAACACTCGGAAGAGATAATATAACCCTCCACAACTCTTGGTTTAATGTGTTTTAATGGGAGATCTCCTCGAGCCTTTCACTCATTAATGACAATCTTTACGATTCCTACATGATGAGTTGTTAGCATTAAAACTTACTAATTGCATATTTAGAAACAAGTGTGAAGGTGGAGTGGATGGGGAAGAGCAATTAAGGAATGGCTAAGTATGGAAAGCGGTCAATCGGGCTTCAAAATAGGGTTACAATAGATACTCAAGAGGGGTGAGGGCCCAATGGTAAAACTCTATGGCTCGGAAGTTTTGAGTGAAAAACACGTAAAACAGAAGAGGGCATGATGGGGTAGTCCAATAGTTAGTTTGTATATCATGGAACTCTGGGTGTTGTTTGCAAGTCACGAAACAATGGAAGTGCAATATTGAGCCCGCCTATCCGAGAACCCATAATCGAAAAAGTGGCTAAGTATGGAATAGGGAAAAGGTAGTCCTGACTCGTTTTCGCTAATATATTGAAATTTGCAATAGATATCCCATTACCTAGCAAGCTCTTTTCTACATGTTTCTGGACAAGTTGTGTAGGGATAGTCAGTGCGATTGTCTCCTCGAGCCTTTTTCTCATTAATGACAATATTTACAGTTGTTGCATGATGATTTTTTAGCATTAAAACTCAACTATTGCATACTTGGAAAGAAGTGTGAAGGTGGCGAGCACAAGAAACAGGGATTAGGAATTAGAGATTTCGTGAGCTCACCAACCTGACGATCCACGAAAGAGATTCCAAGAAATGGCCAAGTATGGAAAGTGGTCCGATGAGCTTCAAAATAGGGTGACAAGGGTTCCCCAAGAGACATGAGGCCTCGACGGTCAAATTGTATGTCTTGGAACTTTTGAGTGCAAAATGTGTAACATGGAAGAAGGGATGATGTGGGAGTCTGACAGTCAATTTGTATATCGCCGAAGTCCGGGTCTTGTTTGTATGTCACGGAACAATGGAAGTGCAATCTAGAGCCTGCCTACTAGGGAATCTGAGATCGAAAAAGTGGCTAGGTATGGAATGGGTAAGTAGTCGGTCGGAGTCGTGATATAAAAGCATGAGTGAAAATGTGAACCAGTGAGTCCGGCAACTCGCGCAGTTAGACATTTTTGGAAAAATGACTAAGTAACTGGAAAGAGAAAGTAGAGGGGAAAAACAAAGGGGAATTTGGTTAATAATTATAGAAGAGGGAAAAGAATGGGATAAAAGAGAGTGGGAAAATAGAAAAGCAGAGGGAAATTTTTGTAAGCGGGAATTGGTCTCAAACAAGCCCCATTGTTGCAAAATCATCATTTTCTAGTCCAATATTTTGTCCACTTACTCGTTTTCTATTGTGCTTGTATCATTAAAAAAGGTGTGAGCAAATTATTTGTCCAAGATTAGTTTTTATTGCAACTTGTGTGAGTAATTGTGTTCTTGATACATTGTTTAATGCCTTGAAATATTAGTTTAAGTATTATACTTCCTACATGATGAGTTGTTAGCATTAAAGCTTAATAATTGCATATCTAGAAATAAACATATTGTACTGACAACTTGATTGTAAGTATAACAATGAAGAACTTGAATTTTAGTATCATGGTTGATTTCATAGCCCCATTTGACTTCAACTAGCATATATCATTTTGTTTTTCAAAATATTTGTGAAGAAGAAATTTGCTAATTTCATTAATAAAATAAAAGTGCTCAAATAGAGGCCAGGGGATGGACAACCAATAATTTTTTTCCTTTTGGAGTAAAGGAATCAAGGAAGCGAGAGGGAAATAATATATCATCCTCTCAACAAGGTTTAGATGAGAACAAAACTTCTTGGGTGGGGCCCCAACTCCTGTACCGTGAATTAGTGTTGCTATGTTCTATCTCCATTACAAATGGAATTGAATGTTGGTTTGAAACTGTGTGAAATTCATTTATGTTTCCATAGGAGCCTCATGTGATCGACACAATGCATTGTCATATAATTGTTCAATGCTCCATATTTGATCAAATTACTTGAGTTAATACAATATTTAATAATTACGAGACTATCGAACCATGCAAACGAGAAGAGGTGTGAAATCCAACAAAGAAGCACCAACCAAGATTCCAAGGAATTTTTTTAATAGTAAATATATAAAAAAAAATAGTGGGTAATATATATTTATCCCTAGACATTGGACTGACTTCTTTGCACCAAAGCATTGAACATATTTGTCATAAATAGATGTAGATGAGTTACAAAGAAAAACAAAAAAAACATGCATACAATTATGTGTTGTTCATCTAGTGCGACAACATGCAGGAGCCATCGACAAGCTCTTGAACATGCATACAAAAATGATTATCATGTTTTTTTAGGAACTCCTTGCAGTCTTCTCCTATGAAGTTCAAAGTTGGTTGCACCAATATCAACATCTTGCGGAATACCTGAGGTGACAAATAAACACGAGAGTGATTCTGCAGTGGAATAATTATTTGTCTTGAAACAGATCAACAACACTCATGCTTTTGACGTTGGTGACCTAGAGACATTGCAAAGCACCATTGAATTGTACAAACAATAGGGAAAAGGCCCCAGTGAGAAGAGTGTCCAATCCCCTGCTACCACTTCCAAGAGTACGACATCCTGGAGCATCGTTCCAACGAACCACCCCAATAAGAAAGAAACCCAAAATTATTCAAATGCAAGAGGATATAAGAACCCTCCTTGCGGTAAAATTGATAGTTCTCACAAGCTTCCCATGAGGAAGAAGAGAAAAAATGTTGTAGGGAAAGTGGAAGATCCCAAAATAGAAAGTGAGGACACACCAAGAGACCACCCCCTTATAGTCAAAGACTTCAGGGACACAACCTGCACGAGCAATTCCAGGGGTCCAAATTACTTTTGTTTGGGAGGAAGGGGACCAAGAGACCACATCCTTACAGGAAAATACTTCAGGGAAATAGGTTGCATGAGAAATTCTAGAGGTCCAAATTATTTCATTTTGGGTAGATGGGGATGAGTAGTAGGAATATGCCTTGCACCACTGGGAGTTATGGTACTCACCCCCTAAGATGTTAATTTTATATCCAGAGAATAGGAGAGTGGTCTCAAAGTTGAATAATTCTTTGGCTTGAAATATATATCTCAGCGCACCAAGAAACCATTTCCTTATAGTCAAAGTCTTCAGGGACATAGCCTGCACCAGGGACAAATCCAAACCCAATCCAAAACCCTAAAAATGGGAAAGGATACATCTATGAGGACGAGGACCACCATCCGAGTCGAGAGACTCAAACTCTCGAGCTGCAAAGTGGCTATTGTATTCAACATCGGTTTCTTTTCTGAAACCTCTTCCTTTGGTATTGTTAGGGCTGCCATCGTCGAGATGAGAACTGCCCCTCATTATGGTGGATTTCAATTTGGGTGCAGGAGTGGGGAAAAAGTCTTCATTTCCATCATCCATCATCGTATCATCGTCCATCAGATCATCTTCTTCTGACTTGAAATGGACCGCATCAACCTCTGTGTCGACCATCAACGTAGGGGAGGGTTATCTGAGAAGGGGGAGTTGCCTTGGAATTATTTGGCTTGAAATATACTTCTCGACGCACCAAGGGACCATATCCTTCTTTTCTTCTAGGCAGAAGGAGATGAATAGTAATAATATGCCCTGGACCATTGGAATTTTTGGTCATCATGCCCGAAGGTGTTTACTGTATCTAGATAGAATTGTTGTCGAACTGCTGCCATAAGTTAATGAGAATGTTTGTTTTTTCCAGATGATGTTTGAAATGAACATTCAGAAGGGATAATATAACCCTCCACAAATATTGGTTTAATGCATATCAATGGGAGATCTCCTTGATCCTTTTGTTGATTATAGACAATTTCTATGGTTCCTGTGTAATGAGTTGTTACCATTAAAGCTTACTAATTGCATACTTAGAAAAAAGTGTGAAGGTGGCGGTGACAGGGAAGAGCGATTAAGGATTGGAGATTTCATGAAGCCTCCAATCGTATAATGCCTGAAATATATTCCATGATGCTTGAAATGAACAATCAGAAGGGATAATACAACCCTCCACAAATCTTGGTTTAATTCATATTAATCACAGATCTCCTCCAACCTTTCAAACATTAATGAAATCTTAACTATTCCTACATGATGAAATAATAACATTAAAGATTAATAATTGCATATCTATAAAGAAGTGTGAAGGTGGTGGGGATGGAGAAGAGCTATTAAGCATTGGACATTTCATGAACCCGCCAACCCACAAAAGAGATTCCAAGAAATGGCCAAGTATGGAAAGTGGTCAGTCGTGCTTCAAAATAGGGTCGCAAGTTATACTAAGGAGACGTGAGGGCCCGATGGTCAAATTTTATGTCTCCAAACTTTTGACTGCAAAATGTGTAACATGAAACATGGAATGATGATGGACTTTGGCGGTCAATTTGTGTATCGCAGAACTTCGGGTGTTGTTTGTAGGTTGCGGAACAATGGAAGCGCAATGTTGAGCAAGCCTTCCCAAGAACCGACGATGGAAATAGTGGCCAAGTATGGAATGGGGAAGTGGTCAGTCAGACTTGTGATATAAAAGCATGAGACATATTCGGAAAAATGACAAAGTAACCAGAAAGGGAAAGTAAAGGAGAAAAAGAAAGGGGAATTTAGCTGTCAATTTGTATATCGGGGAAGTCTGGGTGTTGTTTGCAGGGGGCAGAATAATGGAATCGCAATGTTGATCCCACCTAACGGGGAACCCGCAATCGAAAAAGTTGGTGAGTATGGAATGGGGAAGCAATTAGTCGGACTCATGATATAAAAAAATCAGTGGAAATTTGAACGCGTGAATCTGCCAACCCGCGCACTTAGACATTTTTCGCAAAACAACTAAGTAACCAAAAAGGGAAAGTAGAGGGAAAAAAGAAAGGGGAGGGAAATTTTCGGAAGTGAGAATTGGTCTTAACAAATATCCATTGATGGTATTAACAGTAAATATGAAGTGCATTAGATAGGTGAATAGTCTTTTCAATCAAGGAATAAAGAAAGTGAGTTATGGTTATACTTTCTAGGATGTGTTTGCATAAGAGAAGCATCGAAAAGCTACAGTAAAATCAATTTTGGGATGTTCAAGTAAAATTATTGTACTGTCAACTTCACTGTAAGTATAACAACAACGAATTTTAATTTTGATTTTTTGTGGTTGTTATCATAGTTCCATTGGACTTCACATAGGATATATCCTTTTATTTCAAAATATTTCTAAAGATGAATTTTGGTAATTTCATCGATCAAGTAAAAGTGCTAAAATGAACTGTGTATTACATTTGCTTCACAGAGCTTACATTAAAAGGAAAAGCAGGTCTTGTATATTCTTTAAGATCATAGAAAAACTGCTAATATCATGAATGTATCATCCAGCCATAATTCAAAAACCTTGAACTGCAGCACGAAAGCACTTGAACAAAATTCTACCAAACACAAGACAGGAAAAAATCAGCGGAGATCGGGCATTGTATCCCATCTATAACCAAATCTCTAAATGGGCACCAAGAAATTTGTCGATTAATATATTACAATGAACCAAGATCACTATGAACATTTCCTTCTGATAGTAATATGAACCAAGACCATGTTGACCTGACAATGTTCTATCATTATAGTTCTGGAAAAGAGTGTCATCATTTAACTTAATGGAGTTCGAACAATGCCAAATTTGCAATATTATTGAAAATGCATGATGGTTCCAATCAAAGGAGCAATCCATTTTGACGGCTCTAAGGATGGACCTGATTTATTCACAGTTGGATACTTTGTATGAGGTCTATCCTCATGCTTCTCATTCTTGGACTGAACAATGTTATGCGCTTCCAGTTCAATTTGCCATGGCACTGCAAAAATCTATTCATATCCTCATTGGGTAGCATGGAAAAATACAAATGATATTGTTTCGTTTCATGTCAATGCTTGATATGAATTTATTTTTTTTGGTTCAGTCGATATGCAGTATGACATTGCCCTCATTTATTGTAAATTTTCTATGGAAGAAAAAGTCGTGTAACATGTAGACATTGTTTGCCTTTTTCTGTAGGTATACTTCATATGGAAATTCTGCTAACCCGGGAAGCACATCTTGTAACAAAGATTATCTAATTGTACAATGTACAATTGTGTTGCTGAGGGTTCGAATGGCAGCGTTGAGGCAATGTCTATATATGTAAGGGCATTTTTTTACTGCATTGTAGGCAATCAATTGTGCCATCATTTATGAAAGCAAAGGAAGTAGCAGGAGAGTTTCATTTGTCACATACAGGCTCGAAGGGGGTCGAGTACACATTTGCTACAACCAAAACACCTTCAACTTGTGCACGTGAGCATAGTAGTTAATATATTGAACAATATAATATACAACTACACAACAAAAAAAGATGCAGAAAATTGTTCAAGGCAATTTTTATGAGCAAAGTGTGGATGGAATTGTAGATGTATACTCACAACAGTTGTCGAGATAGTTAGTTTCTTGAGATCCTATACTATATATGTTTGCAATTCTGTTAATTCTGTTACAAATGTTGCTTGGGTTGTGTGAAATATCATTTCTTTAACATCTCTTTTCTTTGTTATATTTTTGAAGAGAATAAGTGGAAATTTCCATTTATGCAATTGTTGTTCCATTGAGGAAAAACAAATTGAATAGGTGTCAAACAATTGCATCTACAACATGGAACAATGTAATAGCTGTGTAACATAACTGAGATATATGAACATGTAAAAGTAAAGGACAAAACTGGATATGGAGAACGGTACCATTGCCTTGTCGTTGTCTGACTCTCCATATTTTATATGGAAAATGTGTTGCGAGCCAAATTTTCTCGCGAATGTGACAACTGCACCAATGGTTTCGATTGGGTAAGTGTCATTGCTTTGTGTAAGTTGGATGATTGTTGTGTCTAGTAAGAAATGATATTCTGAATAAATCACGGGAATGTTTTCCACAATACTTGTTTCATTGAGTGATATAATCTGATCACAATCACCACGGTCATATACTGTTTTCGGAAATATATTAAAATTTGTAATGGATATCCCATTACTTGGAAAGATATTTTCTACATGTTTCTGGACAAGTTGTGTAGGGATAGTTAGTGTGATTGTCATCATGGATTCCTTGTCTGTCATGTCAGCACGCACAATGCATCTAGTTTTTTTTGCATTGTCTAAGTAGGTGCTATACACGACCATTATGTCCCCGATGAACACTTGTCTAGTTCGGTGACTATTCAAGGATTCTATCGATAGTATATTGGGTGTTATAAGTTTAGACCTGGTGACCTTTTTTGAACAAAAAAATTAATGTGAATGGCAGTCTGCATCATTTTTTTGTTTTCTTTTTTTTTGGCATAAATGTACAAGTAGACGCACAACTTGGATGAAGTATGTAGGTCAGAGTTTTGTAACCATACCTCTTAGTCTACGGAGCTTGCACTATCTTGGGCGTTTCACTTGCGCTCGTCGATACTTCTTGTGAACTGCGAAGCATGTGTTGCAGATGAAATCAACAAATTTATCATGGCATAGATGAATAAATAGCTCAGGATATTTGTTTGGTAAACATAGAAAGAGCACAATGTATGAATAATTACCTTTGTCCTTGTCATTTTGTTGATGTTTGCGATGATTGACTACTCATACCCATGTCACTTGTCCAACTTTTTATGATGCAAGCATGTGTAAATGAACATCAGAACGGCTAAATAAGAATATGCATTGTATATTGCTCATAATTGTTCTGGATGTCACATACAGGCTCGAAGGAGATGGAATATGAAATAGGGTGTGAAGGGATACTCAAGAAACATGAGGACTGGAAGGTAAAATTGTATGCCTTGGAAAACTTGAGTGCAAAAGTGTGTAACACAGAATAGGGCATGAAGGGAATCTGTTTGCAGGTCACCAAATAATAGAAGCACAATCTTGAGCCCACCAGCCCGGGAGTTCGGATATCAATTTATATATCGCAGAACTCTAGGTGCTATTTGGAGGAAACAGAACAATAGAAGCGCAATTTTGAGCTCGCCATCCCAGGAACCCACAATCGAAAAAGTGGCTAAGTATGGAATGAGGAAGTTTTTGGTTGGACTCATGATATAGAAGCATGAGTATAAATGTGAACCTGTGAGTCCGCCAACCCACACACCTAGACATTTTTGGAAAACAACTAAGTAAAGAAACCATAAAGGGAAAGTAGAGCGGAAAAAGAAAGGGAAATTCGGTTAAGTATAGAAGAGGAAAAAAAAAGGGATAATAGAGAGTGGGAAAATAGAAAATGGGAGGGCAATTTTTAGAAGCGAGAAGTCTCAACAAAGGCCCATTGTTGCCAAATCAACATTTTCTAGTCCAATATTTTATCCACCTACTCGTTTTGTGTGTTTGATTTACTATCACAATTGGTAAACCTTTTCGAATATTGTATATCAACTTCCTCTACTATGGCATATAAGATTTCATCCTCTTGTCCAACTATTCTATTTCTTTTAATGTAGCAATGCAGAAAATACAATGGCCATGAAGGTAAGTTGGTATGTAGAAATACATCTAAAAAAATAAATGCAGTTCTATTTATTTCAATGTAGCAGGATAGAAAATACAATTGACATGAAGATAAGTTATTATGTAGGAAGATACGTAGTATTTACATACAATAAATTAGGTGCAAAACAATAGAACAAATATACAGACAATAAATGAAATACAAAAAAATGGAATATGAAATAAGAGTAGAAGAATGCACCTTTATATCTCCTCTTCTACATTAGTGGTTAAGAGTCCTTCATCTTCTCCAGTTATTCTGTTTGTTTCAATGTGGGAACGCACAAAATACAATGAACATGAATGTAAGTTGGTATGTAAGGGAAAACAAGTAATATGTACATACAATAAATGAGCATCAAAGAAATAGAATAAAAGATAGAGTTAGAAGCATGAACCTTTGTTTTTTTTCATCCATTGTTGTGTTTATATAGAATTTTTCCCGGACAAAATATATTACAAGCCAGAAAATATTAAGAAGTTGGATGGTCCTAGCTGAATGATTTGGTTTTGTGCAACAAAGTAATCAGATATGATTTGAGACATGGTAATATAATTTTGTTGTATATTTGATGTATATTTCATAATTCAAGTACAAGACAAATTTTATCATGGTCAGACCAGTTTATGTATAAGATAAAGAGGTTGTATTGTGATATGGGCACATTTCACCATATATGGTCAATAAGTGTGTTTTGTACATGTTTTATGTTAACCAAAAGAAAGCAGAGATTGTAATTGCACATGTAGTTTTCCAATTATTTTATTATGGCACTATTTTGTACAATGTCAACACTGAAGTCTCCTAGAATGATAATGGTTTCGTTCAGATGTAAATGGTGTAATTCATTTGAGAAAAAAATCATTATGTTAGCAATATTGCACGCGAAGCAGCATGAGATTGAATATTGAAATTTGTAATCCACGGAAAACTATTCTTGCTAGCACAATCTCAACATATTTTTCTTCTACAAGAACATTTCGCAAATGCATGTAGGTATGGTTCAGAGTTTGGAGAAAAAAGTGGAGAAAAATTTAAGAGCAGGAAGGAAAGATATGCCAATTTTATGAAATTTTGTTGCAACTTAGCCACCATTGTACCATACCTAGCCCTTCTACACCTACATGCAATTTTCTTCTACAAGAACATTCTGCAAAGGAAACAAGCTTGACATCATATTTTTCATGCGAAATACATGGGTTTGATTCTTGTACGGGGTAGGTAGGTACTCATTCCCGGGCAAGTTGGTAATATCATCGAGGGCAAGTTGCGAAGACTGAAGAATTCCTTATTCAATTGAGGTGTTAGATTTCCACTTCATCACATATGCAAAGGACCGGGATTTGTAATTCTAGAAAAAATGACAGTTGGAGTTGTGCAGATGAAATTGGCATGCACATGGTGCAAAGCCTAGGGAAACAATCGGGGGAAAATTTAAGAGTGGGAGAAAAAGATATGCCAATCTCTATGGAAAGTCTGCAGGATAAGAATGATGAATAAATACTTAAACATTTTTACTTGAAAAATGAAAACAATGAATACGAATGAAAGTATGGTACTAAAACTTACTCGTCAATGATGAATGACAGAACCATAGGCCCAATTGTGGGTACGGGACTTGAACCCTGCAAAGTGCAAAAAACAGCTCCAACTGTCGGTGTAGGACCCCAACCTTGAAAATTTGAATCAAACAAAAGAAAGAAACAAGCAACAAACTAGTGAGCAAGCATGAACAGGTCCAACTGCAGGTGCAAGACTTCAACCCTGCAAAATTGAACCAAACAACAAGAAGCAACAACCAACGAACCAGTGAACAAGCAGCAACCAGTGAACCAGTAAAGGATATATGTATCTTCAATGATGACTAAATTGCATTCCAAGCATAGAAGAAATATCAAACATATGATGACCATGCGAGTGGAAATACTTAAACATTATTACCTGCTAATTGTAAAAAGTAAACAACAAAGAATGGATACAAATGAAATTATGGTATCAAAAATTACTCGTCAATGATGAATGAAAGAATTGCAGTTCCAATTGTGGGTGCAAGACTTGAACCCTACAAAGTGAAAAAATAGCTCCAACTGCAGGTGCAAGACTCCAACCTTGCAAAGTTGGAAGAAAAAAAAAACAAGAAGCAAGCACTAACAGGTCCAACTGAAAGTACAAGACCTCAACCTTGCAAAGTTGAACCAAACAACAACAGGCAACAACCGACGAACCAACGAACCAATGAACAAGCAACAACCAGTGAACTAGTAAACAATATATGCATCTTCAATGATGACTAAATTGCATTCCAAGCATAGAATAAGTATGAAACATATGATGGCTATGTGAGTGGCAGTGGACAACAATATTGTCCAAATTCAATGCAACATTGTATGGAAAAATTCGAGGAAAAATGTACTATGACAGACCTATTAAGTAAACATTTAAGGTTGTTAGGCATGTTTAAGGACCTCGCGCTATGTAAACATTTAAGCTGTCAGGCATGTTTAAGGGCCTCGTTCTATGTAAAAATTTAAGCTATTAGGCCTATTCAAGTACCTCAAAAAGAGTGTCAATACTCAAAACTTTCGGTATGTAAACATTTCAATAAAAATAGAAATAATAAAAACATTAAAAAAGAGTGTCGATGCTCAAAAATTTCAGTATGGAAACATTTCAATAAAAATAAAAAAAATAAAAAAGAGATTCGATGCTCAAAACTTTGGATATCTAAACATTTAAAACATTGAGAATAGCGAAACTGGCAATAAGATGTTAAGAACCAAACATCAATATAGCATATAAAAACCTCAGGAAAAGTACTCAACGCCTTGAAAAATAGATAATTTCAGATAATAAGCCTCTTCGAGGGGGCAAACTCCTTTTACCCCACTTAAATGTTCAAGTACAAGATG
>ML785720.1:1045284-1086725 GCA_009831015.1 Picea engelmannii
GAGGTATAATTACAAATAATGGCCTAAAGACGACATAATTAAAATAACATTACTAATCTAAATTAAAACTAATGGCCTAAATCCGACATAAATAAAATAGCATTACTAATCTAATATGCCCCAATTAAGGGGTAATGAGCCAATATTAGGGCTTAACATAAGACTTCAAATCTATTATCCAATGAGATGATGACATATAAGGTTTTTTTTATTATATAAAAAATAATGTTTTTAGTTCTCTAGTCCAAACAATAGAGATGATGCAAAAATTTATAGTCAAAGGACATATTAATATGAAGTCAACGAATTATCGATCGCTATAGTCCCTCTACACCTTCAGTAGGAACTAATAACTCTCTTGAGAAAAAACACCTCTCCTTCCTCTCTATATATTTTCATATTATTACAACCATCTAAATAGAAGTTTACAATAATCTCAATATAGGATCTATTAAGCACCACATAGCCATGAATTATACCATATTTTAATCTAATGTAGAATCTATAAAGCAAATATATCTATGTCATGACATAAAATATTTTTATGATCATAAATCTCAAAATATTTTATTTTATTAGGCACCAATTTCAATTAACAAAATTATGAAGAAAACATATCAATGTCGTGACATAAAATGTTTTTATGATCACAAATCTCAAAATATTCTATTTTATAAGCACAAATTTCAATTAACAAAATTATGTGTAAGGCCTAATTTTGTTGAAAGATTTATACGTTTTATATAAACATGCATAACACTTTATGTAGAGCTCTACATTAGCCATGATTTTTCTTTCTACATTCTTATTACATTTGACCATTGAAGAATGAACAATGGATTTAATCCTTAACAAAATTTCACAAGGGGTTCCATCTTTTAGAAATACTTAGTTTCTTCCTTTATCTTTTATGAGAATAATGAAGAATGGATCTAATACCAACAAAATTTCATGAGGGGTTTCAATTTATTTTTGGAAATCTTGAGGCGATTCCTAATCTTTAGGTTTTTCCTTTCAACTTTTAAAAAATTAACTATGATGGTAAGTTAATGGATAGTTAACGATGTTGCTTACAACATGCCAAGAGAGCTAAATTTGGAGTTGAATTATAAAAAGAACTCGACACTTTAAAAAGTAGACATTCTATTTGCACACTCCATTTTAAATCCATTTTGGTCTAATGACTCAAATTTGGGAATTAGTAGTCAAATATAAGAAAGTGTAAATATTCAGGGGTTGATAAAGTAAGGTACTAACATGGTGGATGAGGTTGACTTGATGAAATGGAGTGTTAATCCAATATTATATACCTATTTGGTCAAGACAAGATATCAAATGTTGAGTATGATTAATTAGGATGCTCCTGCTAAACCTTCATGGAAGTGGATATGGAAGTTGCAGGCACAACCCAAAATAAAATTCTTGACTTAGGTGACTTGTAGTGATAAAATATTGAATTCAAACAATCTACAAGATAAGGGTTGGTAAGGCCCTAAAATGTTCACTCTCAATGAGTATGGTGGTTGGAGATCCTCACAGTATTACAACGTGAATGATCTAGGGCACGTTGCAAGAAACTATTTGTTTCCTTATAACCAAGTGAAAGCACTAGAAAAAGTTCCTTTTCTTTACATCAAAACTACAATCTAAAACTCACAAATATTGTAAACTACAATCCATCCCTTGAGGCTCAAAATCACTCCAAACATTGTAATTTTGTTGTTGTAACCAAGCGATAATTTTTCCATCTTTTTGTAAGTCCCAAAACTAGAGCTCTTTCTCATAGACTTAGGCAACATTTTGGTCCCCTCATGTGTTTATCTCCTCCAATTATGGTTCCCTACTATGATGATATCCTTCACAGGTTTCCTTGTCTTTTCTCTAGTCTATGGTCACCCTCATAGTAGGTGGGGTCGCACACAGGTGGGGTTGTTATGAGGAAAATCTCTCTATGGTATGGGGTAAACCACAACAGATGGAATGACGGGTAGAAATAAACTCTAATCCCAAGTATTCTATATAAATGAAATGCTAACAATATAAGGCCATTATCCTACCTCGTCCGGACGTTTGATGAAGACCATCGTTGAGCACGCAACTCAAATCTCTATACATGCAAATTGTCCTCAACAACCAATACACAAGCATATGGTGACAATATATAGTGTTATCATATAGATTAGCATAATCCATTAACATACATGACAAATACTCCCATGGAATAATAATTCGAATATTTGCAAGATATCAATTGGATGAGAAAAGAGTATTTCTATTAAAATAATCAACGGAAGTTTATAGGTGACAAACTTTTGTAATGACACACATTGGAACCGAGAAGCTAAGTCCCTCCAGCTACACCCCCACCATTACAATCCTCCACCAAAGGAAAGATCATATAAAGGAGACAATGAGGTTCTCCATCACAAAGAAGGAAGATCTTGGGGGTTGAAAAAGGGGTTCAAACTTTCAAGGACAAAGGGATTTAGACTCAATATGAAGTGAAATTTCTCCAGAGTGTCTTTGCTCTCAAAGTTGAATTGTTGAATCCCTCAAGTCTTGGATATGGCTCAATTTATAGCCTTCAAATGGAACTAAAGGGCCGAGTCAGAGCATTTTCAATATATGTAAGGTCAAGGATCATGGACCTCATGACATGGCATGGAAACACGACACAATTTTTAATTTTGAGCACCAAACCCGATGTATGCAGTCTGTAGTGGAGAAACCTACGTATATGCTTGTTGTCTAACTGATAGGGCACGTATATGTGGAAAAATGTGCTTTTTTGGCTCTATAAGGTGAAAAATGGGACTTCAAGTCTACATAGGGAAATGGAAAGTTCGTCCAAGCAAGTTGCATGGGGTAAGGAAAATTTTGTTGTAACAGGGGTCGAATGCAGGCAGGGTCATAGATCCCTTATCAAGGAGGATCATCTCCTCTCAAGGTGAATCCTCTCTGCGTAGGTTGGGTAACATGTTCTCCTCTCTCCCCCATGTATTGTCATAGGTGGGACATAGGCTCAAGCTCGATTTGTTAGTGTGAGAGAGGGGATGCAAATTAGTGGAGTAAAAATTATGTTTTGTTTTATATGAGTTCTATTTTGGGACACAAATAATATATAACATACATTTATAATATGTAATATATGAGGATTACAAGGACAAGGATCATGGTGATGGTGATGATGACAATTATGATTTTCATCGTTTTCATAATTTTCATCGTCGTCATTGCTTTTCATCATTGTCATAATTATCGATGAGGATGATGTTGATGATAATGAAAATTTAATGAAGATCATTTGAGAATGATTATGGTGATTACAATGATGGAAATGATGATGATGGAAAGGATGATGTTGACAAGGATGAGAATGATGACTACAACGATGATGACAACAATGATGATGACACTAATGTTGATGAAAATGAAAATAGGGGCTTGGTTATGCATGTTAAAATAGTCTTACTACTAGCACAAATGAAGTACAATAACATTAAAGAGTAAGCTTTAATTAGAAAGGGATCATACACAACAAAAATATTAGTGTTCTTATAATTTTATTAATATTTTTTCTATCAATGTGGAATTACTTATCATTCTTAGTCTTCTACACTTTTATTAATATTCTTCTTATTAGTTGAGGTTTGTTGCTCATGCTTAGTCATATCTTCCATTGGATTTTTTTCTCCTACTTAGTCTTCTCACACTTTTATTAACATTCTTCCTATTCTTAGGACTTGTTTTTCTCATGATAAGAATAATTTCATGGTTTCCATTGGTAATGGTTCAAGGGTATTGATATATCAAAGTAATTGTTTCATATGTTCAAAATAACTATGCATGGCTTTTTCATGGGGTTTTGACTGTGCACGAACATTGAGAGACTATTTGGGTTAAAAAATTGAACTCTAAGATACTATTTGGGTTTAACAAGTGAGTTGGACAACTTTGAAGCCTATTAGTTTGACTATATGATTACGGATATCAATTGATCATAGTAATATGTATATCATCTGAACCAAAATGCTTGATAAAGAGGTTAACCAATTTTGAAAACTGAAAACCAATATTGTTGTGCAATTTAGGGATATTAATTGAAATTAGTGAACTTTATATTAGTCTACGAATATGAATTAAAATTGGTGGTGTAGACATCAAAATAGTTGAAAAACAGGTTAACCAATAATGAAAAGTTAAAATTAATCTTGAAAATCAAACAATTATCAATGGAAAATATTAGAAAAGAGATATACGATAACATGAGTTCCATCATATAACAAACAATTATGGGATTTGATATAGGTCATAGCATGTGGTCTTCCTTGAAATGTTAATGACTTATTAAATCAATATAATATAAGATTATTTTAGATTGTATACATGATACAATGGGTTTGAAAAATCACATATTTATAGGTTCTAATTTGTGATACAATGACAATGAAGATAATGACATTGATAGAACAACGATTTTCATCATTATCATTGTTATAATTGTCATCATCATCTATGATGATGATGATGATGATGACGACAATGATGATGATGGTGGTGGTGGTGGTGGTGAAAAGGATGATGATGATGATGATGACAATGATAACAATGATGATGATCATGAGAACATTTATCCTGATGATGATGATGATGATGATGCCAAGGATGATGATGATTATTATGATTACGATGATGATGATGATGATAACGAAAACAACGATGACCATCATGATAATGATTATTATGATTTTGATGATTATAACAAAAACAATGATGTCCATCATGACAATGATGATGATGAATTATGATGATGATGTTGATGACTATGATTATGATGATGATGATGATGATTAAAAGGATAGTTGTCTTTATTGAGATCATTGTCATCATCATCAATTTTCATCATTGTCATATTCATCATCATTATTTTATAAAATATTCATCATAATCATTTTATAAAATGTTTTTTTAATAAGTTGATGATGTCAAGGATGACTATAACAAGGATGAGGATGATGGTGATGATTACAAGGAGAAAGAGGATGATGATGATGATGATGACAAGGAATAGGAGGAGGATGTTGATGATGATGAAAACAATGATGATCATCATGAGAATGATTATGATGATTACGATGATGACGATGCCAAGGATGATGCTAATGAGGATGAGGCATTGGAATTAAAATTGAGTGTCAAGGAAAACACAATATTAGGGGGGAAACAAGGTCAGAAAAAGACATGACACAAGTGATCTATATTGAGTCTCTGGAATTCGAGTTGAATATGAAAGACATTGCAAGGTATTAGGCATGATGGTGTTGGAATTATTGTCATTTATGTCAAATGAATAATGGCATTACAACATAGATCATTATATATAATGATCTTATATAAAGTGAAATGGTGGTTCCAAACCCATGGGTTTGGGGTATTTTCCCATGTTATTGATAATCAATTATTTAATTAAGGGGAATGTCCCATCATGAATGGTTCTAAAAAAGTATAAAAAGAGAAATCATTGAGAGAAAGTATGGGTGTGAAAAAAGGATAAGCAAAGATTGAATTGTGAAATCAATTCCAGGTCATCTTGGCATTTTTGTGATAATGTTTTTTTAGGATGTTTTAGATCTTGAAACTTGGAAGTGATTGAGGAGAGATCTTGGTGTAAATGTGGTACAATTTTCAAATGTTATTTTGGTATACTTTCATAAATATGCCCTGTGGAAGTTAGGGTTCTTGAATTCTCCTGAAATTTGTTTCAAACCGGTCATCTTGGAACTTTTTCTATAACTTATTTTCTAGGATGTTTTAGACCTTGAAACTTTGCAAAGACATAGGATATATCTTGGTGTACATGAGTTACAAATTTCAGATTATGGTTCGCTATACGTTTGGAGATATTTCCTATGGAAGGTAGGGTTCCTGAATGATCCTGAAATCAATTTCAAACATGTCATCCTGGAACTTTCACTATAACTTATTTTCTAAGATGTTCTAGAACTTGAAAATTTGTAGAGACATAGGATAGGTATTGGTGTAAACGTGGTACAAATTTCAATTGTTGGTTCACTATAATTTCAGAGATATTCCATGTGGAAGTTAGGGTTCCTGAATTCTCCTGAAATTGATTTCAAACATGACAACTTGGCACTTTCTCTATAACTTATTTGATGGGATGTTTCAAACCTTGAAATTTTGTAGAGATAGAGGAGAGATATTGGTATAAATGTGGTACGAATTTTAGATTTTTTTCCACTACACTTTTTGAGATATTTTATGTGGAAGTTGGGGTTTCTGAATGGTCATGAGATCAGTTTCAAATAGGTTAGCTTGGCATTTTCACTGTAACTTCTTTTATGGGGCTCCTAAGACTCTGAAAATTTCAGATAACAGAGGAGACATACAAAAGTACCTCAGGTAACAATTTTAGAATCATATTTGGAAAATTGGAAATGTGGCATGTTGTACAAGTTCATTCTTCGAAAGAGGCCCAAAACAACAAGCTTTGAGAAAGTTACCATTTGGAAATTCAAATTTTTGTTAGACCTTGTAAAGGAATAAGTAGTGAGAAAACCTTGTGAAGGAAGAAGTAGTGAGTAGACCTAGTGAAGGCAGAAGAAACAAGTAGATATGGTGAAGGAAAAAGTAACAAGTAGACTTGGTGAAGGTTGGTGCAACTCACACAAAGAGATTGGTGTATCTTGCTAAGTTGGTTCTTAGCGGTGTGGATTGGTGTCTCCAGTATATTGGTACCTACGAAGATATGTAATATTAGGTTGGTGCCACTCAAAAAAATAGATCGTTGTCTCTTTCTAAGTTATTGCTTAACGGTGGGGATTGGTGTCTCTAGTAGATTGGTGTCTGTGAATATCTATAAGAGTAGGATGGTGCCTACCAGGATTTGTACCAGTGGGGATGGGAGTCTCAAGTAGGTTGGTTCCTACAAATATTTGTAATAGTAGGTTGGTGCCTACAAATAATTATAAAGAGAATTTTTGTGGTTTTCTCCCGAAAGGGTTTCCAAGTAAATCTTGTGTTCCATGTTTTGTAGTTAATAGATATCATATGTGATTTTTTTCTCATGGTTGATGAATGCTTGACAAATTAAAAAAAAAAATCTTATATTGATTCACCCCCCTCTCAGTATAAATGTGTTCTCAACAGATAGATGATTTTAGGGTCCTTGACCATAGTTGGTGGAGGGAAATAATATACTCTAGCACTAATCCATTTTTATCAGACTCAAGCACCATGGACAACTCCTCAAACCACCACATCTAACCTCTATAGGGTATCAATAACCTTCAAGTGTGTTATGTGCACCATGACTAGGTTAGTTATGAACCAACGATGGGTCTCAAGTGAAACCAATGTTAGGGGAGGAAAACAAGGGCCTTGTAGCCTATATGAGTATTCTTAGGCTCAAGAACCATGAACAACACCTACAACCTAGAATATCCTCAAGCTATAATGATGAATGTATCCTCGAACTACTAGATAGGACCCTGATGGTGTATCTCTGTCCTACTAGAGTGATATACCACCATGATTAAACCAAAACAAACGGCCTAAAAAATATTGTGTCTTGGATCCTAATTGAACCTTCTAGATACCAAGGGCCATGAACAACACCTAGAATCTGCAACATGAGCACTCATTAGGGGGTCTTTGGCCTAGGAGTTGGATTATGGTGATACAATGATGACAATGACAATGATGATGATGAAAATGACTATTTTGATAATTATTATCATCATCGTTATCATCATCATTGATTTTCATCATCATCATCATCATTGTCATTATTGATTTTCATCATTTTCATCATCATCAATGAGGATGATGATAATGGTAATGATGGAGATGATGATAATTATGATGATGACATTGATGGTGATGACAACAATGATGATCATTATGAGAAAATTTATGATGATTATGATGATGATGATGTTGAGGAGGAGGATGATGATGATGATGATGATGATGACAATGATGTTGATGACAATGACAATTTTATGTATATAAAAATAAATATTATTCATAAATATATATAACTAAACTATGTCTCTAGGTAGTCAACTAGATAATGGGATGTGTATCATTGACAAATTTCATGATTCTCATCAATGGATCTCAGAGGGTTTTTCAAAGCCTCATGGGGACTGAGACAAGGATATATGTTTTCCCATTTTTATTCCCATTGGTTTTGGAAATCCTAAGTATAATCCTCTATTTTGATAGACTAGAGGGTTGTATCAAGGGTATTATGGTGGAAGATCATGAAAAGTTGATGCACCTCCTGTTTCTAGATGATGTGATCCTTTTGGGTGAAGGTACAATAAGGGAATTGGTGAATTTTAATCACATATTAGAGGTTTTATATTTATCCACTAGTATGGAAGTAAGCATTAATAAATCTCTTATTCTATGTAATGAATTATGTTCAGAAGTGGAATCACATGGAAGCACATATCCTTCTTTTTTCTCTATTTCAAAATAGAGTCATTGAACAATGGAATAAAATATATAGGCTACTTTTTGAAACCTAATGATTACAAAGTTGCAGATTGTATGTGGCTTTTCATAAAAGTAGAAACTAGGATTAGTTGTTGGTGTCATAGATGGTTATCTAATGACAACATAATTTTACTTAAAGAATTCCTTGAGAGTATTCCTATTTACTGGATCTCTCTTACACATGTGTCAAAGAGCATATTAGATCAAATAAAGAGAAGATGTTTCAATTTTATTTGGTCCAGTAAAAAACAAAAGGAGATCATTTCCCCGGTGAACTAAAAAACCCTAGCTAAACCAAAAAATAGTGGTGGATGAGGTTTAATGAACATCTACTTAAATGGCCAAGCATTGGAAGATAAGAATCTTTGGAAATTATTGTAATGAAGGATTGTGGGGAAAACTAATGAAGCTTAAGTATTTGAATTGTTATTATTTGGAACAATTGATTAGATCAAAGCCCAAGTCTTGCAAGGGGGCATCGGACATTTCGAAGGGTTTGGTTTGAGAATTTCTAGTTCTTGGCCATTGGGTGGCATGGAAAGTTGGCTAGGGGAATCTTGTAAAGTTGGGAGAGGATATGTGGGTTGGTGCAGTTGGAAACTTCCTTTTAGCATGGGATTTGAGGACACATTTAAATGATCATGGTTACACAACGCTTGCAAATGTATGGGTACATGGTGCATAAGATAGTTATATGAAAACTTGGCTCTTGGGGGAATACTTAGGCATGCATGGGGACCTGGTGACTAAATGGACAGCCTATATTTGACTTCCTTCTCATAGTGTAGTTTTTATACATGATGAGGAGGATGAGTTGGTCTGGACATGGAATAAGGCTTATAGTATCCTCACTATAAAATTGGGCTACAAAGTTATTTATTTTAATTTATTAGATGATGATAGCAAGATATTGTGACCTATTCTTTGGAAATGGAAGAGTCCTCTAAATACTTGAACCTTTTCATGGTTGGTGATGGTGAATATGATTTTGACCTATTATAATGGGGAAAAGAGGGATTGGCAAGGTCTGAATAGGTGCAATTTATGTATGATTGATGAAGAGTCAGTCAATCACCTTTTGTATCTTGTCCTTTTGTTATTCAAGTTTGGAAAGAGGTTCTTCATATGATGAAGTGTTTGAGTACTTGTAAATATGTCTTGCTAGAATAATGTGTGTGGAACTAGTTGAGGAATTTGATGAAAAAGTCTTTCAAGGAACTTCTCTATTATGTTCTATGGGGAATCTGGCTACATATAAACTGGTATTTATTTTAAGGAAAAGGAGGGACTCCCAGTCTAGTTCCACATAAGGTTTGAAATTCTTTTATTGAAATTAAGAAGGAACCCTCAAGGAATATAAGTAGGCCTTGGTGTGCTCCCATTTTTAATTTCTTTGTAGCTTAGATTTACTTCAATGGGTCTTAACAGGGGACACCAAGAAATTGTAGTGATGGGATAGTGTTTCACCTTTCTCCAAATCACTTTTTTATCTTAAAATTAGGTGATGGTCATGCACAAATACTCATTCCAAATTGATATCCCTTTAGGTTCTTTTAAACTTTTCTAGAGTAAAAGGAATTTGACACTTATAGGTGGTGGGTGATTCTAAGGTAGTGATAGAATGGTTCAAAGGGAAATCCTAGTTGGAAATTTTAGTTATATTACCTTGGCAATGATGAATTCAGGAGCTATGTGAGTCTTATGATTATGTCATTATAGAACACATTTACATATAATTTAGTTAGTAGGTTGATGCCCTTTCCAAGGAAGTAGTTTCTCTTAATGAAGGTCTCTTGGTATGCAATGAGTTTCAAGGTGAGGACGTGCTCTCATAGGTTCAGTTACATATCTTTTGATGGATGATTGTAAAATTTAGTTGTAGAGTTATTAGAATGGTCTCTTGTTTTTGTTTGGCATGATGGAGAATGTTAGGTCTCTCTAGGTATGTTATTTTGAACAAGTTGTTATATGTAATTAGTATAAAGTGTCAGTACCTACCAAAATATTTTTGACATATTCAACTATAAGTTACTTGAGTCTCTCTATTATTTACAATGCTCTCTGTATATTTTGATTTCTACTTGAAATAGAAATATATATATATCCAGGCAAAAAATATAACTAAACAAGAGAACTCAAGATATTAATTATTAAAAGGCGCATCACATAAATACGCGAATTTACGTGAAAGGTCACCTTGAGGCCTATAAGTACCAAGTCTACTCATCACGTTTTATCTTTTATTCAATATAATATTTTAATCTATATGGATTCTTTTATGTTATCTCATTTATTTTAAATATTCATTTTATGAACCAAGTTGTTGATGTCATATTAATGAAATGATTTTTTTTTTCCATTTGGTATTAGAGCTATGTTCTAAACCGACTTTGGCCACGCCTAATTTTTTTTAGAGTTTCTCTAGATTACTAGGTCTTTGACCACATTCGAATTTTGGCTTTATAAATTTTAGGAAATTTGCTACAAATTGAAGATTTTCCCTACCATACGTTGAAGTATGTCAAGATTGGTTGTTTGTAACAATTATTAATACCATTAGAAATTATAGTGAAACAAAGAATCATGAAAACCAGAAAAAAATTCTATATATAAATGGTTGGATAAATAAGACAGAAAGAGAAAGCATTTATCATCACACAATTTTTCCATACACTATTCAATATATAGATTTGAGTAGTTGACCATACATTCGTTGTCTTCAACCACCAATTTTGATTCCACAACAAATTACCATATGCCCCTGCAAATTCCATTGTACATTAATGATTTAGCTTGGTCACCTTCCATTTTCTGTACACTACCTAATTCTTCCTCTATCATACACCTACAATACCATACCTTCCACCATACGATTTAAGAATTCCCATGCTAAATGGTTTTTGTGGGAAGAAGGTTGAATAAGGTGGGTGACATAGTGGTCAAATAAACAATCGTGACCCTCCAAAATAATAAACATTGGACCTTTGATTTAAGAGGAATAAGTTAAATTCCTCGGATGGGGTGCACGTGTAGAGATTAGCAGAAAGATCGATTTGATTCCGGTCAAAATATATATTGGATTTCCCAACTTGTTCTTTATAGAATACAATTGATCAACATGCATCAATAGGATTTAATGCAGTCAACCATCGCCCTCCGCCCTCTATTGATTCAGGTGTAGATAATTAAAGAGGCTATGGCTGAGGTGAGCCTGCACAACATGGGGAATTTAATGAAATGATCAATTCGAGTGTGAGTCTGCAATAGGATTGGTAGGAGGAAGCTAAAGGACATCAATTCATCTATAATTGTGTTTCCCATTATTGATTTGGGCCACTTATTGGAGGTAGGGAATAACATATAGCTTATTTTGTTTGTTCATGCACCATGGGTGGTCTCCTCCTCCCTCACCAGAATTCCTCACGCTCGTAGCTCTCTAATCTTCTTTCCCCTCCTCCCTTCTGATTTTATTGCATTCATAATGCCATGTGAGAGAGGTAATTTGAAGCATGGACCTTCCTACTACAACTTCATGGCTCGTCATCTTTGTTCAGGTCCTTCTTCCTCTCCAATTTCGTCACCCTGCACTATCCCTTCCCTTGTTGGTTCTCCCTCTATGGATTTTCCCCTCACATATCAGAATTGGAGAAGGGATGATATAAATCTAGTTTTCAATGAAGAAGAGTTCCCTTTGGTGCCTCCTCAGTCTCCTCCAAAATCCCAATTTATATTTGCCACATATTTATAACCCTCTCATCTAAATTCCTTTCGAAAGGAGGGGGATTACCCCAACCTGGTTGTGGAGGGATGTACAGTTATGGAAGAGACTCCTCCTCCTTTTCATGATGATGAGGTTCATGAAGATGTTTTCCTAGAAATGAATCCCAAACCCCACCAATGCATCTTCTCAGAGGATCAGTTGCATCTGATATATGACCTAAGGAAGGATGCTGCTAAATATCTCTTTCTTTAGACCATCCTTTGTCATCATTTGGACACCTTCTTCAACTCTATTTAAATAAATCCTGCCAAAATCAGGTGAATTCCTTCCATCCATATGCATTTTCTCCATATTTTCCTCACCCCTAGAACAACGATGGAAATATGGGTTCTTCCAATGCTTGAGTTCTATCATGTCATGTATTTTTCTTGAATTTAGTCATAGTTACAGTATTATGCAGTGATCCTAAAATGGGTTAGAAATCATACACCACTGGATCTGAACCGAGTGTCTCTAATATCACTTGATCCTCAAATAGTATTAACTATGAAACCACTTTCTTATTCCAGTATTCTTTTATTGACACTTCTTATAGCATGGAAGTGACTTATCTTACTTAACCAAAACACTTCAACTGATGAACAAAACTTGCATAATAATTCATACATGAGAATATACGGAATCACATGAAAGCAATAATTATGTGATCCAAAAAGTACTTAGATGTTATTAATCTCTAACATTCATAAACATCTGCTTGGTCTTCGAAAATATTAATGATCGTTTGCTTGAATGAAATTACATGTGAAATATCTTATCTAACTAAATCCACTTAAATTGGTAAAATAACTTGTGAAATAACTGAGCATGAAAGGAACAACAATAACAAAATGACATACACAAGTTTGATAACGAAGTTCACCCAATTCAGGTTACATCTCTGGTTCTGCTTCCAATGGAGACTGCTTTATTTATTCTCAAATGTTTGTGTATTTACAATGATCTTCTCCTTTGTTGTTCACATGCCATTCTAACTGTCAAATTCGGCACCACCTCAGAAAACTGAATCTGTTGGCTATAAGAACTATATATTTTCTTACAAATGCTCTAAAATCCCAATTACAACTCATAAATGCCCATTTTTTAGCATATTGGTTCACAAATGAGTAATAATAACATAACCATCGACACTGCCTTGGAAAACCGACTTCGGTGACTACAAAAACTAGACCTTAAAACAATATGAGCAAAGCTTCCATACACAAACAAAATGTGTGTTGTAGTGGTAAGGCGCGTGTCTTTTATAGGGGAGGTAGAGGGGTCAAATCCCACCTGACTCCCTTTATTCCTGGAGCAGATAGTTCGAACTTAAATGTAATTTAACCCATTTAGCATAACAAACCATTCCCTTGGTCAAATGATTAATTTGTTGGAGATATACATAGCAGGTCAAGGATTCTATTCCCATTGACTGCTATATACCCACACGTTTTGTTAGTATTTAGTTACAACAAATAACTATATGTTATATTTAACATATAGTTAACATAAATTTCAGTTTGAAATTTTGGTGATACCACCTTGTGCAATCAATTCTTGGTTATGTGGTATGGTATGAACCAAGGCTAAGGGTCGAGGGATTATTCCCTCAGCCCTTTAGCCACCCATATGCAACTTTATACAAAGTTAAATATATTAATTTCCATATGGCTATCAAGGAAAAATGTGTGGTGTATTGGCAAGCGAGATTTTTTATAACCTTTGGTGTGCTTGGAGGTCATGGGGTCGAACCCCATTGACTCCATAGTATTTTTATATAACTTGAGCCATATGAGCTAATGGGAGGTCGCCATGTGGCGGACTCTCATTGGCTCTTTCAAACAACACTTGTCAACACTTAAATGGAGCCACTTGTCAACACTTGATGGAGTCACTTGTCACTATGTGGTTGGACCACCTTTCGCAGTTAGTTTCCAATTAGCTATCACATGTGACCCCTGTAGTCGTGCCATATGTCACTTCCTTATTTCCCTATACTTTGACCTTTGACTCAGTTTACTGAAAACTTTGACCTCTTATAACTTTTGCATATGATCTTTGTTTGAAGAACCATTTGCATTGTCAGAAAGATGACGATGAGCTTTAAGCATTTATGGAATTTTAGAGAGCATTTAAGATAATTTAATTTTGAGCATTTCTGAACCATTATGGACTTCTATGGATCTAGACCTATGTGATCATTCCTGGATCATTCCTCCCCATTGGAAGACTTTTGGACCACCAAAAGTTTTTATTACTTAGAAACTAAGTGAGGGTAAAGATCCCTCACCCTTTCAATCTCCATCCATTTTGATTGTCTTGGTTTTACTCCCTTAAGACCAACTCGAAGATATTCCACATCACCTCGCTTTGAAGTCTTGATTCTTCTGTCAAGAACAACATCTTCCTGTAGTTCATCCAAATATTCTAAAGTAAAATCATCAATTGTTGGAACCTGAATACTTTCATCTTCATCCATAATCATAGAAGGCTCATAAAGATTCAAATTCTCAACATTTACCACTGAATACATCTACATGTAAGTTGGTAGATATAAAAGAAAGGCATTAGTACCAATCTTATCCAAAATATTGAATGGACCATATCGGATTGGCCTTAGATTTTTACCTTCACCTTTCATTATGTCCTTGTTGATATGTAACCATACTTGATCACCGACTTGGAACTGATGATCAACCCGATGCTTGTCATGCCTCACCTTGTATTTGGCTTGGATTTTCTCCGATTTTTCATGTACTGTCTGATGTACCTGTTGGATCTTCTGAATGAACCTCTTATCTTTATTTGCATCATCTTGTCCATCCTCTTTGTTTTCTTCTTCGAAATCAAATTCCATAGGATATTTAGGAAAGTACCCTATACATACCTTAAAAGGAGTTATCTGAGTAGAATAATTTATAGCACGATTATAGTCATGTTGTACATAAGAAGACGGTTCATCCCATAGCTTAGGATGCTTACTGCAGCATCCTCAAAGTAGATGTACCACTGTTCCATTTACTACCTATGTATGTCCATTTTTCCATGAATGAAAAGTTGTGCTCTTCTTTAACTTAGTTTCCATCATCTCTCATAAATGAGATCAAAACTTTCCCAAAAAGTGAGCCTTGATATGATATAATAGATGTAGGAAGTCCAAAATGAACCCATACATTAGTAAAGAACATATGTGATGTATGTTCAGTTGTGACATGTTTCATGTATGGTGTTAAGATACACATCTTACTAAACTCATCCACGACGTCATATAAGTAGTCATGACCTATTCTAGACATCGGTAAACCACCCACAAAATCCATGGATATACTTTCCCATGGCTGAGAAGGTACTAGAAGTGGCATATATAATCCCAACTTCTTGTTGCTAGGTTTGTCAGGGGCACACATAACACACCCTTTTATGTACTTGGAAACTGTCTCATTCATTTGAGGCCAATAACAATATCTCTATAATTGTGATAATGTCTTACCTACCCCAAAATGACTAGGAATGAGAGATATATGAGCTTCTCTGATTATATTTACTCTTTCATCCCTGGGTATACAAATATTTCCAAGATGATATAATAAATTATCATGCACATCGTAATCTAATTCTTCACTCTACCTGCCATGAGTTAGTGCTTCATATACATCTTTGAAATCATCATCTCTAGCATATTTTTCAACATAAATTTCATAATTTGGAAGATTATACCTTAGTATTATAGATGCATTGACTATTGGTCTTGATAACATGTATGCAACCTTATTATGAATATCTTTCTTATACTTGATAACCAAATGAAATTGTTTTAAGAAACCCATCCATATGAAATGTCGTGATTATTTTAGCTTGGTTTGTGACTACAAATACTGTAATGGTTGATGATGTGTATGAATTATTGTCTCATTTACCATTAAGTAATGCTTCCATTTTTTTACACTTTGTACCAAGGCATACAATTC
The DNA here is from genome assembly GCA_009831015.1 of Picea engelmannii. Taxonomy (NCBI): domain Eukaryota; kingdom Viridiplantae; phylum Streptophyta; class Pinopsida; order Pinales; family Pinaceae; genus Picea; species Picea engelmannii. The sequence goes on from ML785720.1 coordinate 1,061,536, forward strand.
CTTATCATATGTTGGATAGTTAATTATTTCTTGAGTAAAAGTCTCAGAATGATAACATATAGGTTTACCTCATTGCATCAAGACTTCTCCCATGGCATATCTGCTTGCATCGATTTGAATCTCAAATGGTTAGTGTAGATCTGGCAAAGCCAAAACTGGTGCAGTGCTTATTTTCTCCTTCAATGTCTCGAAGTCTTTATGTTTCTTGCCTCCCCATTGAAAGACATGTTTCACACTTGTTAATGCATGTAAAGGAGAGGCAACGTAAGAGAAATTAGCAATGAATTTCCTCCAGTATTGCACTACTCCTAAGAAGCTCCTGACTTCTGTGGCAGTTTTTGGCTTGGGACAATTCACGATGAAATCCACCTTTGAGGGATCTATCTTCAACTAACCATTCCCTACAATATAACCCAAATATACCAGAGAACTTTTTCCAAATTCACATTTAGACATTTTTATATACAACTTCTCCTTCTTCAAAAGTTCAAAAACTTTCCTGACATGCATTACATGATCTTCCCATGTTTGACTAAAGATCAATATATCATATAAATAGATGATAACAAAATCATCTATGGAAGGTATGAATACATCATTCATTGCCCTCATAAATGTTGCAGGTGCATTGCATAACCCAAATGGCATAACTAACCATTCAAACAATCCATGCCTTGTTTTGAAAGCAGATTTCCATACATCACTTTCTTCAATTTTGATTAGATGGAAACCACTTCTCAAATATAACTTAGTGAAATAGACAACATTTCTCAATTCTTGGAAGAGAATAACATTTCTTTACTGTAATTTTTTTCAGTGCTCGGAAGTCAATACACATCCTTCACATGCCATATTTCTTTGGAACTGATACAATAGGAGATCCACATGGAGAGGAGCTTGGTATGATAACTCCTTTATTGAGCAACTCATGAACTTGCTTCTTTATCTTTTCATTCTCGATCACTGATGATCTGTACATACTAATGTGAGGAAAAGGAGCATCTTGTTGTAAATAGATTTCATGTTCAACCTCCCTCTTACGAGGAAAACTTGTAGGTTCCCGAAACAACTCATCATAGTTAGATATGATCTTTACCAATTAATGCTTATGATATGGATCACAACCTAACAAAGCATCTGATATATCTTCCCTTTTTTTGTTTCACCGTCAAGAGAACAAATTTTTTACTAGAATTTACAAGTCTCTTCATTTGTCCTATGCTCACTAAAGAAATATTATTTCTAGTTTGATGAACTCTAACAATATATTAAATCCCATCCTTGAAAAGATGATATTTGTTCTCTTCTTGATAGAATATATATTTCATGTTATATAGATGTGGGCTACCCAAGACAATGTCGCAAATGTTAAGAGGCACACCATCTAACTGAACCTCATCAAAGAAATTAGTTGTAATTGTAAATCTTAACTTACACATTTTAGTTACCTGCAACTTAGCATCATCACGCACCCAACCCAATAGATATGGATTTTTGTGAGTTTTGGTCTTCAAACCCAAATTATTAACAATTGATTCAGATATTAGATTCACTTGAGATACACTATCAAATAGAGTATCAACCTTTGTATGCTTCACTATGACTCTAACATGAAAAATCTCACTTATTTTCCTTTGATCAATAACACTTTCCAATTTAGCAGATTGAATTGAAGAACTAAAATTAACATAGATATACCTTTACTCCCCATTGTTGTGATTTTATTTTCATCTCCTGAATCTAATCCCATATCTTGTTGATTTGTTGCAAGAGTCTTTTTCTTCCCCTTATCTTGGTATTTCTTTGATAGCAACTCCGGTTGCATCTTCCAACACTTTGCCTTATCATGCCCTTTCTTCTTACAATGTGAACATCTAGGCTTCCCTTCTGCTTTCTTCACTATAGTTGATTTCTTACTCTTCCATTTACCTTTAGACTTATTCTTGAACTTGTGTGGCTTCTTATCCTCAGACATATGCTTTCCCTTGCTAGATTCAAGATGAGTAGCTTGTACTGACACTTTGTCAATATTAGTAGGGTTAAACATTAAAATAGTATGTCTAAGATATGAGTGCATACTGCCAATATACTTTAGAAGAGTATCATGAGTATACAATGGAATTCCTAGGGATAATTCCTTCTTCTTGAATTCTTTTGTATATGCTTGAATATTTTGGCCTTTACCTTGTCTTAGATGTTTCCACTCGATCATTGATGTTTGTGTATGTGCGAGTGGATAGACTTGTTTTCTGATAGCCTTAGTAAACTTATCTCAAGAACAGATTACTTTAACTTTTTTAACAAGATCAACTTGCATCTTACTCTTCCACCATATCAAGGTTGTGTCACTTAGTCGAAGAGCAGCTAACTATATTTTTGCAGTCTTGTCCATGCTCTTTTGAACCCTGCAATATACCTCTATTTGCTTGATCCAGTTGTCCAATTTCTAGACATACAATTCTCCATCATAGGTCGGTAATTCAAACTTGACATCCAATTTCAATAAAGGTAGATTATGATCATACTCCTTAGAGGACTTATTATTATGAGAAGAGTGTTCATTGGAATCATCAGTAGATGATAATGGTGAAGAAGGTTCTGAAGGTCCACCACCTTCACCTCCTCCTACTTTTACCGAAGATTCTCCTTCTTTGGTCCTTTGAACTCTTCATTACAAGTCATTTATTATCTCCTTCATCGATTGGAGTGTAGCCATAATTTCCTCAGGTCTCATGGGAGGATCTCCTTCTTCCTTTCCTTCAGAGGCCATCTTATGCTTGTGAAGTCTCTTTTCAATCTTAGATTTATAACTTGTAATTTCTCCTTTACCAAGATTGAATCCAACTCTTGTAAGAATTCACTTTGCAATCACTTTCAAAACCATGCTCTGATACCAACTTGATCCAAAAAATCCTTAGATGTTATTAATCTCTAACATTCATAAACATCTAATTGGTCTTCAAAAATATTAATGATCGTTTGATTCATTGCAATTACATGTGAAATAACTTATCTAACTAAATCCACTTAAATTGGTAAAACAACTTGTGAAATAACTGAGCATGAAAGGAAAAACAATAACGAAATCACATACACAAGTTTGATAATGGAGTTCACCCAATTTGAGTTATGTCTCCAAGTCCGATTCCAATGGAGACCTCTTTATTTATGCTCAAATTTTTGTGTGTTTATAATGATCTTCTCCTGTGTTTCTCACATGCCATTCTAACCATCAAATTTGGCACCGCCTCAGAAAACTGAATTCATTGACTATAAGCGCTATAGATTTTCTTACAAATGCTAAAAAATCCCAATTACAACTCATAAATGCCCATTTTTTAGCATATTGGTTCACAAATGAGTAATAATAACATCACCATCGGCACCGCCTCAGAAAACCGATTCTGGTGACTACAAACACCCTATATCTCCCAAAAAGAACTACAAAAAATGGACCTTAAAACAATATGAGCAGAGCTTCCATACACAAACACATTGTGAATTGTAGTGGTAAGGCACATGTCTTTTATAGGGGAGGTCGGGAAGGGGTCGAATCCCACCCAACTCCCTTTATTCCCAAAGCGGATAGTTCAAACTTAAATGCAATTTACCCCATTTATCATAACAAACTGTGTCCTTCGTGGAATGGTTAAGTTGTTGGAGATATACATAGCAGGTCAAGGGTTCTATTCTCACCGACTTCTATATACCCGTGTGTTTTGTTGGCATTTAGTACACCATATAACTATAATGTATATTTAACATATAGTTAACATATATTCTGGTGTGAAATTTTGGTGATACCCCCTTGTGCGATCAACTATTGGTTATGTGGTATGGTATGAACCAAGTCTAAGGGTCGAGGGATTAGGCCCTCGGCCCTTTAGCCACCCATATGCAACTTTATACAAAGTTAAATATATTAATTGTCATATAGTTATCAAGGAACAATGTGTGGTGTATTGTCAATCGGGCCTTGTTAGAACCTTTGGTGCTCTTGAAGGTCATGGAGTCGAAACCCATTGACTCCATAGTATTTTTATATAACTTGAACCATATGAGCTAATGATAGGTCGCCATGTGGTGGCCTCTCATTGGATCTTTCCAAAAACACTTGTCAACACTTAAATGGAGCCACTTGTCAACACTTGATGGAGCCACTTGTCACTATGTGGTTGGACCACCTTGCCCAGTCATCTTCCAATTAGGTGTCACATGTCACCCATGTAGTGGTTCCACGTGTGACTTCCTTATTTCCTCGTACTTTGACCTTTGACATGGTTGACTGGAAACTTTGACCACTTGTAACTTTTGCATATGAGCTTTGTTTGATGAACCGTTTGCGTCGTCGGAAAGATGATGATGAACTTTACACATTGATGACATTTTTAGAGAGAATTTAATATAATTGAGTTTTGAGCATTTATGAACCATTCTGGACCTTTGTGGATGTTCTGGATCATTCTAGACCTCTGTGATCATTCCCATATCCTCCTGGATCATTGTGTTTCACAATTACCTTCTTGCACGTTACTCAAACTAAATTACAAATGTCAAATTTGGCACTATCTTGGAAAATCAAATCCAATGACTATAAACAATATATATTTTTTTACAAAATGCCCAAAGGCTCTCTTACAACTCACAAATCTCAAATTTGCAGAATTCTGGCCTACAAATGAGTGATAAGATTGTCACCATCAATTCCATCTCAGAATATTGATTCCCATGACTATAAATACCCTATAACTCTCAGAAGACTACAAACTTGAATTTAAAAGGAAAATGAGCATATCTTTAGTACATAAGAATGTTGTGTTCAAAAAAAACAAAATAAAATTATGTAAGACACCAAAAATATTGTGTAAAACACAAAAAAGTTGTGTGTAACACAAAAATGTTGTGTGTAAAATGAGTTGGGGTGTGTGCCATTAAATAAGCCACCCCTCTTAACAAAATCCCAAAATTAGTGGTAACTTATTACTAATTTTAGAAGGAATCCCACTAAATATAGAATATTGTCATCATAATAAATATTTTAGTTATGGTTCGTTTAAACAATCCTTATCCAAGACATTTTGGCTAGTGGAGATTGCTAAAGGTGTTGTAAAGTAGGTGGGTCATGGGTTCTATTCCCATTGACCTCAAATATTTTTGTTATATATATACTATATATAACCCATAGTATATTGTTGGATGGTTATATAATTGGTTATATATATATATATATATATATATATATATATATATATATATATATAATAACCAATCCAATACAAGCCAATGAAGGATCGCCACATGTCAAGACCCGGTTGGTCTACTTATGTGCCAAATGTTTAATTGTGATTGAATCATATCTGTCACTTGTCATCATGTAACTAGGCCACTTGGAGGTACTATATGCCACATCAGTTGCCAAATATCATATTTCATGTCACCTATATGGTGCCACTTGTCAATATGTGGAGTTTCCACTTGTCAACCTATGAGCTTGCCACGTGTCTCTCTCAGAGCCTACCACATGTCTCTTCAGGGTTGACTTGAACTTTGACTACCCATAACTTTTGCATATGAGCTATGTTTGATGCGTCCTTTTCACCATTGGAAAGATGGCAATGAGATATACACATTTATGGAATTTTCAAGAGATTTTAAGATAATAAAATTTTGAGCATTTCTGATCCGTTCCCGGATCCCTGTGAGCATTATGGATCCTCCTAGACCTTTGTGAGTGCTCTTGGATCCTCCTGAATTATTCCTCCCAACTAGGAGGCATTTTTACCTCCAAAAGGTTTACATAAAATGAGGGAGATGCCTCCCCACTTGACCCGTGTCTCTTCCCCATGCTTGGACCACTTGGCTCATTACAATCAGTTGAATAACAAGGATGGTGTCTAGAATAATGTTGCTAACATAATAAATCATTCTTGGACTTCCACAACTATCTGCATTCATATTTTCCACTACTGGGCATGCACAACATATCAGCAGTAGTAGAAAACATATAGATTCTACTGACAATGAATTAACAACATTCCTGGGCTCCCTGAAAAAATCCCTATCACCTGCATGTAACAGACCTTCATGTAGTAAGTTTGGATAATTATGAAACACATCATGACTAGGAGATAACTTGACTATTTCATTATTATATCCTTCACTTTCTTTTGCAGACATCATTGACACATTCTTGCTTGCATTCAAAACACCTACAGCTATTATTAGTGTCTCATCACCTTATTAAAATCCCAAATCTTTTTGGACTATGATAACAACCTTTTGCTTTCCTTTTTTTCCATAAATTTTAGGCCTTAATTTAGGATGCAACTTCCAACAATGATCTCCACCATGTCCGCTTTTCTTGCAATGAGTACATGTGAGATTTTCTTCTTCCTTCTTTACTGTAGCTATTTGTTTCTCTTTTCCCTTGTTCTTACTTCCCTTTTGTTGAGAAAACTCCTTGGAGGAACCATATTTAGAATCCTTCCCCCTGGATTCAAGTTATACAACTTGAACACATACTTCATCAAAATCAGTGGGATTTAACAAAAGAAGAGTATGATGAATGTAACTATGCACAACACCAATGTATTTCAGAAGGGTTTATGTAGAATGTAAGAAATATTTAAAGCCAATGATTTATTCCTAAACTCCTCAGTAAAATCCTGCACACCCTCTCCTTTTCTTGCTGCAAATATTTCCATTCCATAATTCTTACACATCAAAATTCCTCACTTCAACAATGTTACATTCTCATTGTCATAAGTGTCGTAAATGTTGCACTTTTGTCGCAAGTGTCGCATTCTCTTTATGTAAGTGTCACATCATGAATGAAACCATGAACACACTTGATACAACCCCTAAAATATGTTAGAAGAAGAATCCCCACCATTTGACATTCATAACAAATGTTTTTCTATGGGAATTTCTCATCTTGGCAACTTTTGGGAAGATCAGTGCTCCCCTTCTCATACACAGGGAGGGATATCGCTCTTTGACAAACTCAGGGGGATATTTGTAGCTCTTTGTTGCCAATTCTAAGGGAGTGTTGAGTTGTTTGAGGAAATCTTGGAAGAAATCCCATTTTTTTCTAAAGATAGCTATGGATGGATCGAGTCAGTTTGGATCAAATCTAACTCCTGGGTTGCATCTAAGGTGTTAGCACTCTATAATTTGCCCAAGGATATGGAGGTAGTCACAGAGGAAACATCAAAACCACTTAGAGTCTAGGACCTAGCCATCCAAGACTCAAAGAGGGATCTCTCTATCAGGTTTAGATTTGTTTTGGTATGGATCTTAGGCTAGTTATGAAATGCAATGTTTGGTTTTTGAATTGGTTGGGTTAAAACAACAAATGAGGGTCATTGGGAAATAAATTCACAGAGACATATTTAATCAAAACAGATTCTACAGGTAAACTTACAGGGCAATATAGGCACCCTAATTGGATTTTGGATATTGTAGAGTGGTGTGAAAGAAAAGGTGAGAATAGAGGATGGTAGCAGAGCAATGGAGAATTCTGGCACTATCCTCTAGCAGAAAACATAAAGATTATCCAAAATCAAGACACAGAGGGTACCTTTAAACAAATTTTTCTCTTAATTTACCATTGAATAATCATAATAAAACAACATATAATAGGGAAAAACATATAACATAAGGACACTTCACCAAAAGATATGCCACGAGAATCTTGTAAATGCCTGTATATTATTTCTGCCAAAATTGTCATGTACACCAGCTCCAAAGATATACAATGATACCATTCAAAAGGTTCCAACCTCTACTTCTCTATTACAAACATATATATAAATCACAAACACAATCCTTAGGCTCAGGAGATAGAATTCGATCCTCCTGGCCGAAAATAGCAAGTAAATCCCAAAAATATCTGAACTGAAAACTGGGTCGAATCTGCTGAAAAAATGGGTCAACTTAGACATTTGTTTCTCCCGATCTGTGACACCTATGCAAACAATGTAGGATTTTATTTAATATGATTTTTACTGGAGGAAAAACATCCTTTGGTTTCTCCAATTTCGTCTCCAACTCACCGAAAGAGCTCCCGCAAAATCAGGACAGAAACAGGAAAATCTGGAAACCTGAAAAAAGGGGCTGAAAGATGGCTTTGATTCTCCCAACTAGTGGAACCTGTGCAAAATATGAAAAAAAAAATTGTTCTTCAGCCCGTTCTGAACAAAAGCCTCTCTCGGGTTTTGAAAATCCGTCTCCGTTTTCCTGGAATCATCCTCGGAAAAAGACTGGTCCAACTAGAAAAAATGTGATTTTTTCACTTTTCGGAAGGGCGGTTTTGGAGGGCAGAGTGGTTTTGGTCAGCCCCCCCTGAGGTGGTAAGTGGTATTGGGAGGGGGAGGTCTGAGTTCACCAGGAGGTGACACCTATCCCTCCCAATACCACCAACTCAGACCCCCCTTGGAGTTGATGGGACGTGAAGGAGGGGGGGGTCTGAGTTGTATGGGAGCGTGTGAGTGTTTAGACTTAGGATATGTTGTTTTATTATTTTTTATTACATTTTGTTTATTATATGTTTTAATATTCATGTTTTTTATTATTTGTTTTTGTGTTATGTATTGTATTTTGTTTTTATGTTTTAAATTATTTAGTTTGTTTTAATATTTGTTTTGTTTTATTTTAATATATATATTAGGTCTTTTTTTAATACATGTTTATATTTTATTTTATGTTTTATTTAATGTTTTTTTTTTAGTTTTGTTGTATTATATGTTTTGTATTTAATGTTTTATATTTTTATTATTGTTTTTTAATTAATTTAAATTAATCAAACACTAACCTAATTACTAACTTAAGCAACTAGCTATTAATTAATTAATTTATTATTAATAAGTCTAATTTAATTTTATTAATCTAACATTTTTTGTTTATCGTAAGTTTGGTTTATGCAGGGATGAGTGGCGGGAGAGATGTACTCAATGGTTCAAAAGGACAAGGGAGTGAGGGCGCAGAGGTGGATGAAGGATGCAACAAGTGACGAAGGATTGGGCAAGGTGATGGAGGGTGATGGCGTCCACCTGGGCACCTACCTCAGCAGGTCCCGCGCCTGACCTCCCGGTCTTAAGGATCGTTCAATTTCCTCCCTTGAGTTGGAGTGGCTCCTCTGATTCCCACTAGAATCTCCTTTGAAAGTTGACCCACAGGTCTTTTCGGCACTTTAAAGTCTTCAAGCTGGTCACTGTTCTCTTCGACGATAGAAGAATAGGGAATTGGGTTTTGGGGTTTCCAAACTACCGATGTCTCGACCTCCAATATCCCGATGCGCTCCTTAGTTTACTTAGCCCCCGGGCTATGAATTTATTCCATGCGACCTCCCCTTATATGACCGCAGTCATACGTCCCATCAGGGATTCAGACTTTCCAATGTCCAAATACACTCGTCCTCAGGATTCACGATTCCTCGAATCCCGATTTCCTGACATGACGTCAGCTAGCAACTCTTGTCCGCCTTTATCCTAATCAACGGTCGCGATTGCCTATGAGACCAATGGCTCCAAATCTCCCTTGGGACTTCGGGGTTTCAAATGTCGAAAAACATTTGCCCACGGGACTATCGATCTTTCGAATCCTGGTTCTCCGCTATGCTGACAGCTAGCTCCCACAATAGCAATTCCCTCCTTATCGGGGTTTCGAACTTCGTGATTCCGAAATGCCCAAACCTCTTGTCACCAGGATTCTTGATATCCTGATGAACAAAATGCCGATAGGCGACTTCCTGTCGGGACTTTCCCCGATGACTCCGATTGCTGCCACGCATCCCCTCAAGATGGATGGCTCTGATCCTTCCCGGGACTTTTACCATGAAAATTCATGATCTTCTTCTCTCGTGACTCTTGATTTCCCGAACCCCTATGCCTTGATATCCCGATGCTTCTCGGGGTTCTTACTCTTCTCACGAGGGTTTAAACCCTGTGCAACTCCTATCAGATCGGATGGCTGACGGGTAACTGATCAATGATCCAACAACTCACGACCCCTGGAGCTTGAACTCCGAACGCAACCGTAACCTCCTTGCTTCTTTGGCAGATCCAACGGCTGACGAGATTTTGAAAATATTTTCCACAAGATCCTCATCGTCGATCTCTTCCTCTTTGATGTTTTCTACGGGGTGAACCCAGTATTCCTCTGTGAAAACTGGTCCTCCTGCATAACTTTGCAGTGCCTGTTCAAACACTCCCACGGCACAAACTCCCTGTGATTCTCTTCGACGAGCTTGGAAGCCTTGTCCTTCCTGAGCTTCACACAATTCTGAGTCTCCATAAAGACCCTTGTGTGCACCCCTTGTGGCAATCCTCAAACACTTCCAATTGTTGAACTCTCTCAACTCTGCACACACCTGCAGCAGAAGTCCTTCAATGCTTCGCTCATATTCACAACTGAGACTTTCCTTAGCCTGCGCACTCCTTGCATGGCTCCTATAACCCAATTTCACTTCTGTGTGAATGAGAACAAGAGTTAAACTATCTGAGCCTTCTGTCAACGCACTCCTTGCGGACGAATTCAACTGCACTCCTTGCAGGAATCCTTGCTCAGATAGAGAAACAATTGAAACTCATTTCTTCTACTTCCTTTCTCAGATTTCAAACACTCAGCAAGAAATAATTCATACATAGCATGCAAAGAAAATGCATAACAGGAAGTAAACATTCATGAGCATATCAATCAACACACATACACATAGAACAACACAACGCCATGAACTTGAATCAACTTCTTCTATTAATCCAAATAGCTATACATGGGTGTTTCTACACAGCTCTCTACTCCTCTTCTATGCTCCAATGCTTCTAACTATCTTTACAATGCACAATGAGGGTGTCTATATCCTGTTTCCCTCTTGTGCTCTCAAACAGTCTAATCTAGAATTAAATTTTATCTACCTGCATTAACTACTATAAATGCCTCCATCTACTTCAGACGAGAGCGGGGCGCTCAAGGTCTGATTACATTATACCAAGGCGCCTTCATTAAATGATCTCATTTATATTTGGCGCATCAACTTCAAGGGAGAATTCAAAAATTTGGCTGGGTTTGTCCAGCTGTCCTTTCTTTTCCACACTGGCTCGTTTGATGTTGGCGATGCTCCTGCATCATACTCTCTGGCTTGAAAATATTCATGGGTTCTTGTCCATGAGCTCCTGCACGGTCTATCCCTGCGTCAAAATCTCTGCTTCATTTTCCCAGCTAGAATCTTCAACTGGATGGTCCTTCCACTTGACCAAATATTCAAAGTATTCTCTCCTCCTGGTCTTCTTGTTGACTCTCTTGTCCAGTATGCACTCCATCTGTGATCTCTCTGTGACTGGCATCTGTTTTTTCCACTGAACCTTTGGCTATTCATCTTCTGCTCCTGCTTCCTCAAGTTTATATGGGTATAAATCTGAGACATTGAATATCTGAGAAATTCCGATCCCATCGGGTAATTCAATCTCATAAGCATTCTCCCCAATTTTCTTCAAGACCTTGCATGGTCCAATTTTCTTCATCTTCAATTTATTGTATGTTCCTCTCAGGAACCTTTCTCTTCTCAAGTGTTCTAGAATCAAGTCACCAACCTCAAATTGGAGTCGTCTTCGATGATGATCTGCTCTCTTCTTATACTCCTGACTTGAATTCTGCAATCGCTCCTTCACCCGACTGTGAAGTTCTTTCTTTGCCTCCATGAATTCTTCTACACTAGCGCTCCTAGTAGCAGTTTGTTCCGAATCTCTCAATTCAGAAACTCCTCTCGGCTATGTGCCATATACAATCTGGAATGGACTCTGGCCTATGCTCCAATTCACTGAGTCGTTATATGCAAACTCTGTCTGCGGCAATGTATTGTCCCAACTGTTGTGGTGCTCTGCCACCAGGCTCCTCAGCAAGTCTCCCAGACTTCTGTTCACCACTTTTGTCTGTCCATCCGTATGAGGATGATAAGCTGAACTAAACAACAAGTTAGTCCCCAACTTCTTCCATAATGTCCTCCAAAAGTTCCCTATGAACTTTTTATCTCTGTCCGAAACAATACTCCTTGGTAATCCGTGAAGTCGAACGACTTCTTTGAAAAACAGATTCACGATGTGCGTCATGTCACTGGTTTTCTGACATGGGATAAAATGTGCCATCTTGGAAAATCTATACACTACCACAAAGATCGAATCAAATCCTCTTTGCGTCCTTAGCAATCCCAATATGAAATCCATGCTAATTTCATCCCACAGCCTCTCAGGTATGGGCAATGGTTGATAAAAACCTGCATTCTGCTTCCTTCCCTTTGAATGTTGGAAAATTTTGCATCGGTCTACAAACCTCTTGACCTCTGATCGCATCCCTGGCCAAAAGTATGACTCACTCAGCTTTGCGAATTTCTTTTCATGACCGAAGTGTCCAGCCAATCCTCCACTGTGTTTCTCCTTCAACAGATTCTCCCTCATGGAACAATTCAGAATACACAGATGATTGCCTTTAAATAGCAATCCTTCCTGGATCATGTATTCGGCCCATTTGCTGCTATCTCTGAGAACTGGATTCTTAGCTGCTTCATATGCTTCCTTAAAGTTTGGATCATCTGCGTACATGTCTCTAAGATCATCAAAACCTAATGTCTTGACTTTGAACTCCTGCAACAACAAACACTTCCTGCTCAAAGCATCAACAACTTTGTTAGTAGTACCAGAAATATGTTTTATCACAAAAGTGAAATTCTGCATGTATTCAACCCATTTAACATGCCTCTGATTCAACTTTTCTTGTTGAGTCACAAACTACAATGCATGGTTATCACTATATAAAACAAATTCCTTTGGAATCAAATAGTGCCTCCATTTCTTCAATGCCTAGATGATGGCATAAAACTCCTTATCATACGTGGAATACTTCACCTTCGCTTCATTCAGCTTCTCGCTGAAATATGCAATTGTTCTGTCATATTGACTTAAGACTGCTCCTATTGCAAACCCGCTTGCATCACATTTTACCTGAAATGTCTTTTGGAAGTCCGGAAACACCAGAATTGAAGCATATAGGGGCTTCTGCAGTGCAAGATATTAGATATTATTTTCGGGATTAACTGCGTAGTGTAAGTCATTAATATATGACCCATATTCATGAGTATTAGTCACAACTGACCAATAATTCTCATTATTTGAATAGTCCACTTAGCACTCATTTCATCGGGTGATGCTCACAGGGGTGAAGAAATGGGATTGAAACCAACGAAATGAATCGCATAGCATCAATCATCACTTCCGGGGCTTGCACCTGGTAACCAGGACTTCCGTTGCTGCAAATTGAAACTCTTCTCAGCCTCTTCAGTCCAGTGAAAAGATTTATGTCTTTTCTTCACTGTATCCATCATTGCTACACTAATTCCACTGAAATTCCTAATGAATTTTTGGTAGAAACTAGCCAATCTGTGAAAACTTCTCACCTCAAATATGTTCCTCGGTGATGGCCAATTCTTGATCACTTCCACCTTATCTGGATCCATCCTCAACTCATCTGCAGAAATAACAAACCCCAAGTAAACGAGCTCTGTCTTCATGAATGAGGACTTCTTCATGTTTATCAACAGCTTCTCTTGCTTTAATCTCTTCATCACAATGGCCAAATGTTTCAGATGTTCAGCTTCCGTTTTACTGAAAATCAGTATATCATCCAGATATATGATAACAAATTTTCCGATGAAATCTTTCAAGACTTCATTCATCAACCTCATAAAGGTACTTGGCGCATTTGCTAAGCCAAACAGCATAACAAGCCATTCATACAACCCTTCGTTTGTCTTGAATGTTGTTTTCCATTCATCACCTTCTCTCATGCGAATCTGGTGATATCCACTCTTCAAATCAATCTTCAAAAAGAATTTTTCTCCACTTAAGCAATCCATTAAATAATCCATCCTCGGTAATGGAAACCTGTACCTGATGGTTATCTTGTTAATCACCCTTGAATTAGTGCACATCCTCCATCCTCCGTCTTTCTTCGGACTGAGTACTGTCAGAACAACACACAGACTCAAGCTTTCTCTAACCAAACCTTTGTCCAACAAATCCTGGACTTGTCTTTTGACCTCTTAATTCTCTTGCGGCGTCAACCTGTACGCGGCTTTGTTCGGTAAACTGGATCCTGGTATGAGACCAATATGATGACTCACACTTCTGATCGGTGGCAACGAATGAGGTAATTCGTCCACTACTATATTAGCAAACTCTTCCAGCAGTTCCTGAACCTCCTCTGGTAAATCACCCACTCTTGTGATGGTCAAAACAATTCTCGGTTTTCTAACCACAAAGAATTGCGGTTCCTCCTTCTTCTTAACCTCCGTATGAAGTTCCTTCCCACTCATGAGAAGTAATGTGTTGCTTACTTCCAGCTTCACGTCCTTATCCTTAATCGGAAGCAACATGTGTGTCCTCCCATTCTTCTCCAAGGTGTATGTGTTCATCCTCCCATCATGAATCACATTTCTATCATATGTCCATGGCCTACCCAGCAATAGATGACAAACATCCATAGGAATGACATCACATAATATCTTATCATTATATCCTCCTATCTTAAATTCAACTAAACATTGTTTGGTGACATTTACCTGATGTCCTTTTTGTAGCCACGAAACTTTATATGGACTTGGATGATCAGTCGTCTTCAGCTCCAGCTTTTCTACCATCTCGGTTGAAACGAGATTATCAGTGCTATCACTGTCCACAATGACCTTGCATGCCCAACCCTTGGTCTTGCAAGCTGTTTTGAAAAGTCTGGTCCTTTGGACTGAACTTTCCACTTATTTTTCTGGTGTCAAAAGGACTTTTCTCATCATCAGCGATATTCTGCCTTCAGCGTCTTCTACCTCAACATCTCGCCTTTGTTCCTCAGCGATGTGAGTTTCTCCAGTTTCTTTCTTTTTCTCTGGACACTCGAATGACTTGTGCCCATTCTTTCCACATGTGAAGCATGTGATTACTTCACCTCTTCCTCTTCCCCTACCTCTGGTACGAGGAAAAGTGTTGTTATCAACATAATCTCCTCTCTGCTCATTATGATGTCCTCTCTGTTCAGCATATCACTGCCCTCGCTGTGAGGTTCCACCTCTCTCTGTCCGAGTCTGAGGTTTCTTCCAGTCGTCCCTGGGCTTCTAGGTTCTTTCCTGGGCAACTGATTTTCTCCTCGGCTGAATTCTGCTTCTGCCCCTCTAACTCTACTTTCGGTTCAGCTTCTCTTCCACTTTC
Organism: Picea engelmannii; assembly: GCA_009831015.1. Classification (NCBI taxonomy): domain Eukaryota; kingdom Viridiplantae; phylum Streptophyta; class Pinopsida; order Pinales; family Pinaceae; genus Picea; species Picea engelmannii. Next base: position 1,076,781 of record ML785720.1, read on the forward strand.
AAATCCGTTTGATAAGCATCCTCAACCATTCGGATGGTTTTCATACTCATTTCATATTGAATCTCATATCTCAGGCCATTCATATACCTGGCCACTTTTTCGTCATTTCTTTCGTGATGACCTGCCCTGATATTCAACCTATAAAATTCCTCAGTATATTCCTTTACTGTCATCAGCTTCTGCCTTAGGTTCTGCATCCTCCTGAACAGAGAAATTTGATAGTCCCTGGGAATGAATTTTGCCTTCATCTTTGCAATCATCCTATCCCAGCTCTTAATTTTCTGCTTGCCTTGGCAACGCCTATCAGCTTGTAGTTCATCCCACCACAAGGTTGCATGTCCTTTTAATCTCGTGATGGCATGCCTGAATTTCTTGTCCTCTTCGATATATTCATAGTCAAAATAGGTGTCTAGATCTCTAATCCAGTCTAGAAGCTCTTCTACATCCATATTTCCCTCATAAACTGGAATGTCCATTTTTACCTTTGCACCCATTCTTGCAACAGCTTTAAGTAAGTGTTCATTTTCTGCATCTTCTGCTGGGATTTCTTATTCTCCATGTCCAGCATCATCTTCATTTTTGGACTCACTGATATTTCCTACATTAGTTGTGTGCCTTTGTCTTATCTCCATGTCCACAACTCTAGCACGTAAGTTATGCAGATCTCTTTCTACTTCTGGATTCTACACTTCTCTACCCCTTCCTCTGGGCATCTCCCTTTCCTCCTCTGGGTCGAGTGATTGTCTATCTCTTCTCCTCGGCGGCATGGTGAATTCTCTTTCTCTGCTATAGAAAGAAAAGAATCTTTCTGTGCTCTGATACCACTTGATGGCGTCCACCCGGGCACCTACCTCAGCAGATCCCGCGCCTGACCTCCCGGTCTTAAGGATCGTTCAATTTCCTCCCTTGAGCCGGAGTGGTTCCTCTGATTCCCACTGGAATCTCCTTCGAAAGTTGACCCACAGGTCTTTTCGGCACTTTACAGTCTTCAGGCCGGTCACTGTCCTCTTCGATGACAGAAGAATAGAGAATCGGGTTTCGGGGTTTCCAAACTCCCGATGTCTCGACCTCCAATATCCCGATGCGCTCCTTAGTTGCCTTAGCCCCCAGGCTATGCATTTAGTCCACGCGACCTCCCCTTATATGATCACAGTCATACCTCCCATCGGGGTTTCGGACTTTCCAATGTCCAAATACACTCGTCCTCAGGATTCACGATTCCTCAAATCCCGATTTCCCGACATGACGTCAGCTAGAAATTCCTGTCTTCCTTTAGCCTGATCAACGGTCACGATTGCCTATGAGACCAACGGCTCCAGATCTCCCACAGGACTTCGGGGTTTCAAATGTTGAAAAACATTTTCCCACGGGACTACCAATCTTTCGAATCCCGGTTCTCCACTATGCTGACAGCTGGCTCCCACAATGGCACTTCCCTCCTTATCAGGGTTTCGGACTTTGCGATTCTGAAATGCCCAAACCTCTTGTCACCAGGATTCCTAATATCCCGATGACCAAAATGTCAATAGGCGACTTCCTGTCGGAACTTTCCCCGATGACTCTGATTGCTGCCATGCGTCCCCTCAAGATGGACGGCTCTGATCCTTCCCGAGACTTTTACCATGAAAATTCCCTATATTCTTCTCTCGTGACTCCCAATTTCCCAAACCCCAACGCCTCGATATCCCAATGTTTCTCGGGGTTCTTACTCTGCTCACGAGGGTTTAAACCCTATGCAACTCCTGTTAGATCAGACGGCTGATGGGTAACTGATCAACGATCCAACGACTCACGACCCCTGGAGCTTGAACTCTGAACGCGGTCGTAACCTCCTTGCTTATTTGGCAGATCCAACGGCTGACGGGATTTTGCAAATATTTTCCACAAGATCCTCACCGTCGATCTCTTCCTCTTTGATGTTTTCTACGGGGTGAACCCAATATTCCTTTGTGAAAACTGGTCCTCCTGCGCATAACTTTGCAATGCCTGTTCAAGCACTCCCACGGCACAAACTCCCTGTGCTTCTCTTCAACGAGCTTGGAAGCCTTGTCCTTCCTGAGCTTCACACAATTTTGAGTCTCCATGAAGACCCTTGCATGCACCCCTTGCGGCAATACTCAAACACTTCCAAGTGTTGAACTCTCTCGACTTTGCGCACACCTACAGCATCAGTCCTTCAATGCTTCGCTCAAATTCACAACTGAGACTTTCCTTAGCCTGTGTACTCCTTGCACGGCTCATATAACCCAATTTCACTTCTGGGTGAATGAGAACAAGAGTTAAACTATCTGAGCCTTCTTTCAACGCACTCCTTGCGAACGACTTCAACTACACTCCTTGCAGGAATCCTTGCTCAGATAGAGAAACAATTGAAACTCATTTCTTCTACTTCCTTTCTCAGATTTCAAACACTCAGCAAGAAATCATTCATACATAGCATGTAAAGCAAATGCATAATAAGAAGTAAACATTCATGAGCATATCAATCAACACACATACATAGAGAACAACACAATGCCATGAACTTGAATCAACTTCTTCTATTAATCCAAATAACTGTACATGGGTGTTTCTACACAGCTCTCTACTCCTCTTCTATGCTCCAATGCTTCTAACTATCTTTACAATGCACAATGAGAGTGTCTATATCATGTTTCCCTCTTGCGCTCTCAAACATTCTAATCTAGAATTAAATTTCTATCTACCTGCATTAACTACTATAAATGCCTCCATCTACTTCAGAGGAGAGCAGGGTGCTCAAGGTCTGATTACATTATACCAAGGTGCCTTCATTAAATGATCTCATTTATATTTGGCACATCAACTTCAAGGGAGAATTCAAAAATTTGGCTGGGTTTGTCCAACTGTCCTTTGTTTTCCGCGTTGGATCATTTGATGTTGGCGATGCTCCTGCATCAGAGGGTCGAGTGAAATGGATGGAGGGGGGAAAAGGAAACAACTGAGAGACCAGCAAGCCAGGAACTTCATCATGAGACCCACAAATTATATATGAATCATCAAACCTCCTATAATTATAGGACCCTAACATAGGCTCCACCTGGGGATGGCAACTCCTGAGGAGGTTTCAAGAATCTCAGACCTGTTGAACATGCAAAACAGTGCTTTTATTCGTTGGGCCATGGATTCATTGCAACTATAATCTTCGAACTGGCTTAGATTTAACTGAACATTGAACTAGATACATCAACTGCAAACTCTACTGGAAACAATACAATATTGAAAAATATGCTCAAATGACCGAGCTTATTCAAAATTGCTACCTACCCTGCACTACTAATAATTTTGTTGTTTTAAATGATACAATAATGCTAGTGCAACCAGTCAAGCAGCCGCTCTAATAACTCTTCTCTTTCAATGTTTTCAAACAATATCAGAAATAAAACTTGCATAGGCATCATGAACTTCTTTCCATCCTGATCTTCATCACAAGGAGTTTGATGAGCCTGATAGATAATAGAAATACTGGGAATGTATTGTGGCTCTGTGATGAACAATTTCTCCATATAGGTAGCTATAGGATCAAGGTAGAATTGACCTGTTCCTTGACTTTTAAATTGAGCCAAGTCAACAACATGATCTAGCACTGTATCTATGTTATCTAGATCCTCAAAAAATTCCTAATATGGCTGCAAATTTTTTGATGGCCTTTGTAATGAAACTTCTGCTAAAAAATAAAATGAAGTTGACTGCCTGATCATGTCAATATCATAACAGCTTTTCATCCCATAGCTAGATGATGGAAAATGACTTTGACAACACAAGTCATCCAGCACATCAGATATTGGATCCTGTATAAATTGAGATGACTGTTGCATTGGTTCCACTAAAACTTCTTGATTTTATGTGTGTTTATCCTTTAGCACATACTCAAGATTCTTTTTCAAAAACTGAAATGAATTAAAGCTTAATGGTACATAGTTATTTTGGATTAACTCATAATTTGTTTCCGGCTCTAAGATTACATCTGGGATTTGAAAATCTATGTAGGTCAAGGGCTGCAATTCTGGGTTTAGAACAACCTCCATATCATCAATGGTATCTTCAACTGATTGATCAAAAAAAATTTTGTCTTCACTATTTACAAATTGCCTAGATTTTCTTTTCAGAAATTGAAAAGATGAGAAACATAAGGGTAGAGTGTTTCCACTTACTCTAATATTTTTTTCACTTTGATCATTGCTATCATACTTGTTATGCACAGATATACTGTCTTTTTGGGATTGCAAATTATCTTCTTCCTCCCAACAGTATGTTGCTAATTTCTCTAGAAAATTCATCTTGATATCATCCTCATCATATTGATCATGCCTGGGTAAATCATCCATGAATGAAAAGTCATCAAACATGCACATCATATCAGTTGATGGCTCTTCAACAAGATGAGTTAGAGTTTCATCTTTGACTGTGTTATGAATTGAATACATGAAACACTCATTATTCAATCCATGATACCAAGGATGAGCTGGAAAAAGCATGGGGACATTGATCTTTGTCCTTTCTGGAACTAATGGAACATGTGGTCTTTTAAAAACAAGTTCATATTTTCTACTAATCCTTTGCATCATCTCTCTTATAGTGTTTTCCAGAACATCTAGTTTCACTTCTGAAGATGTCATCTGTTCCTTTTATGTTCTATATTTATCTTATGCCCTTAGCTTGGACCTTTTGTTCAGCAAGTTAGCTTCCACATTCGTTGCAATATTTTTCATTTCTTCAATGGTTGCAGTGTTCCTTTCTCTTAATTGGAATGTCATCTCAGGATCGAAGGCATCTGGGTAATGCAAGTGAGTTGATCCTGGTGGTGGCCTTATATCAGCAAGCATTGCATGATATACCTTATTGAACCTTGCTGAAAACTGAGGTACTGTCTCCCCTGGCTGCCTTTTCAAATGGTCATATTCTTCTAGGATGAGAAAAAAATTTCTCATGATCACCCATCGATCTAGGAAAATTTTTACAAACTAATGGAAATTTATAATGCTTGTAGCTAGAATATTCTTAAAGCAATCTTTCACTTTACCTAGAAATGATAGGGAAAACATCCTAATACAGACATCGTCTTCTTCCACCTCAAACAGATCAAGAAAATCCTCAATATTTTGGATGTGCTTTTCAGCAATGATCTTCACATTTTCTCCATCAAACCTGGGAAGATTATTGATGTAATTGACAGGGAGGTCATGGAGAATAGGAGGCAAATCTAGAGGCTTGTATCAGTCTGGGATTTTCACAGGTATAGGAGGTAAAGCAAGGGGATTATAGCTAACTGAAATTTCAACAATGGCAGGAGATAAAGCATGAGTCTCATGTCTCACTGGGCTTTCTTCAAGTGTATGAGTATGTACATGATCTACAATTTGGGGTTTAGTCTCTTGAGGCTCATCAACTAGAAGGTGGTCAATGCAATCTTCAACAATGTACTTTTGATCAGTTTTAGAATAACATAGAACATAATTACAGATAAAACAAAAGATGTCTTGAATGCAATTTGGGCTTGAGTACCTGATCTTTCTAGGCTGCTTGGTCATGCTTCAGGTTCTTCCTCCAGTGGAGTCTTTGAGTTGGCACTGTCTAGATCTGATTGGAGTCACCATGTGAAATATTTCAGCCTTCTAGGTCTGGTCACTGTCCACCATCAGTGATCAGATCTGGAACTTGAAGTGCACTACTGGAGAAAGTCCCCAGTATGGTTGCCATTTTTTTAGCACTAAGTAATTTTCCCAAGGTTATGGAGGCAGTCACAGAGGCAACATCAAAACCACTTCGAGTCTCGGACCTAGCCATCCAAGACTCAGAGAGGGATCTCTCTATCAGCTTTAGATTTGTTTTGGTATGGATCTTAGGCTAGTTATGAAATGCAATGTTTGGTTTTTGAATTGGTTGGGTTGAAACAACAGATGAGGGTCATTGGGCAATGGAGTCATAGAGATATATTTAATCAAAACAAATTATACAGGGAAACTTATAGGGAAATATAGGCACCCTAATTGGATTCTAGATATTGTAGAGTGGTGTGAAAGAAAAGGTGAGAAGAGAGGATGGTAGCAGAGCAATGAAGAATTATGGCACTATCCTCTAGCAGAAAACATAAATATTATCCAAAAGCCAGAACAAAGTGTACCTTTAAACAAATTCTGCTCTTAATTTACCATTGAATAATCAGAAGAAAACAATATATAACAGGGAAAAATATATAACGGAAGGACACTTCACCAAAAGATATGCCACGAGAATCCTGTAAATGCCTGTATATTATTTCTGCCAAAATTGTCATGTACACCAGCTCTAAAGCTATACAATGATACCATTCAACATGGTCCAACCTCTCCTATTCTATTACAAACATAGATATAAATCACAAACACAATCCTTAGGCTCAAGAGATCGAATTTGATCCTCCTGGCCGAAAATAGCAAGTAAATCCCAAAAATATCTGAACTGAAAACTAGGTCGAATCTGTTGAAAAAAGGGGTCAAATTAGACATCTGTTTCTCCCAATCAGTGATACATGTGCAAAACCTGTAGGATTTTATTGCATATGAGTTTTTCTCGAGCAAAAACCTCCTTTGTTTTCTCCAATTTTGTCTCCAACTCGCCGAAACAGCTCCCGCAAAATCAGGACTAAAACAGGAAAATCCAGAAACCTGAAAAAAGGGGTTGAAAGATGGCTTCGATTCTCCCAACCGGTGGCACCTATACAAAATCTGAAAGATTTTGTTTTCTTCAGCCCGTTCTGAACCAAATTCTCTCTCGGTTTTTGAAAATACGTCTCCGTTTTCCCATAATCATCCTCGGAAAAAGACTGGTTGAACTGGAAAAAAACATGATTTTTTCACTTTTCGAAAGGCAGTTTTGGATGGCAGAGTGGTTTTGGTCACACCCCCCCTAAGGTGGTAAGTGGTATTGGGAGGGGGGGGTCTGAGTTCACTAGGAGGTGACACCTATCCCTCCCAATACCACCAACTCGAACCCCCCTGGAGTTGATGGGACATGAGGGAGGGGGTTCCGAGTTGTACGGGAGCGTGTGAGTGTTTAGACTTAGGATATGTTGTTTTATTAATTTTTATTACATTTTATTTATTATATGTTTTAATATTTGTGTTTTTTATTATTTTTTTTTTGTTATGTATTGTATTTTGTTTTTATGTTTTAATTTATTTAGTTTGTTTTAATATTTGTTTTATTTTATTTTAAAATATGTATTACGTTTTTTTTTAATACATGTTTATATTTTATTTTATGTTTTATTTAATGTTTTGTTTTTAGTTTTGTTGTATTATATGTTTTTTATTTAATGTTTTGTATTTTTATTATTGTTTTTTAATTAATTTAAATTAATCAAACACTAACCTAATTACTAACTTAAGCAACTAATTATTAATTAATTAATAATTAAATAATTTATTATTAATAATTCTAATTTTATTTTATTAATCTAACGTTTTTTGTTTATCCTAAGTTTGGTTTATGTAGGGATGAGTGGCGGGCGAGATGTACTCAATGGGTCAAAAGAACAAGGGAGTGAGGGTGTAGAGGTGGATGAAGGATGCAACAGGCGACGAAGGATCAAGCAGGGTGATCGAGGGGAAAAAAGGAAACAACCAAGAGACTAGCAAGCCAGGAACTTCATCATGAGACCCACAAATGATATATGAATCATCATACCTCCTATAATTATAGGACTCTAACATAAGGGAGATATCACAACTATTGGAGCCATATCCTCAACTAATTCCAAATATACCCAAGGTAGTTGAGCCTCTCAAATCCTATAAATGGAGGCATTCTCATGGTGAATAAGGAGGAAAAATCAGCAAAGCATTGTTATTTTGATTGTGGATCTTTCGAGCAAGGGTTGGACGAGGAGGACTTGGAGAGGCTGCTGCAACATAATCTGAAGATTTTAAGTTTCCTTTTGAAGTTCTCATTAATGTACTTGGCATGTTTCCTTCCTGTATGTGTTTACATGTGCTTGTATATGCTTGTTTTAATCTTCAAAGATAGGTTGATTTTATCTAATCCATTAGGGTAAGAGATAGTCATGTGTTTCTTATTGTCCATTGCAAGTACTGTTTGGAGATCACAGATTGGAGCAGCTTGGACAAACATCGTAAACGAGGTACATCATGCTTCCCCTCCTTCTCTCTTTTTCAATGAATAAAATGAATCTATAGGAATGGTAGTGTCCAAATGTAATTTTTTGTCTTAGTAGAGGGGTTTGTAATCCAAGGGAAAGTTCACATGTCTACAGGGGAATATTTCCATAACAATAAAAAAAAAATTGTCCATATCTCAAAGGATAAAATTGTTTCCTTAATGCAGCCTTGAATTTTGACCAAAAATAGAGAATCTTATTGCTCTTTTGGATACCTTCCTGAAGTTTACCTTCCCACCAAATCAACATTGTGCCTTCAAGGAAAAGAGAGGCCAATTGAATCTTTACCTCATCTTCATCAATATATTGAACACGATAGTAAGCTTCCATTTGTTGAATCCAATTGTCTATCCTCTTTTCATTAGGCTCGCCATTATACATGGGCAAGTTAAACTTGACATCTAACTTTAACAATGAATTTTTTGAAGCAATTTCCCTATGCAGAGATGAGGGCAGATAAGTGGAAGGAGATGAAGGTGTGGAAGGAGATGAAGAAGCAGGTCTTGAAGGAGGTGGAGAAGGAGGAAGATCATCTTCTTTCTTAATTTGTCCAGAACTTTCTCCTTTTCGTAATCCTCTCTCACTGTAAAGTTCTTTCACCGTTGCCTTCATATGATTAAAGGCATTGCAAAAATCATCTCCAGATTCAAAATGACCTATTTTCCTTGGTAAATCCGTCTCTTCTCTTCGAGTGAAGCTCCTTGAACCAATATCTGGATTATAACTCTCAAGTTTACCTTCACCACGCTTGTGTAAATATCCCTTGTAATCATTCACTTATCAAACCTACTCTAATACCACTTGACCTGAAAATGGATTAGAAATCATACACCATAGGATCTTAACTGAATGTCTCTAATATCACTTGATCTTCAAATAGTATTAAGTATGACACCACTTTATTATTCCAAGATTCTTTTATTGGCAGTGCTTATAGCATGGAAGTGACTTATCTTACTTAACGAAAACACTTCAACTGATGAACATAACTTGCATAATCATTCATACATAAGCATATACAGAATCACATGAAAACAATAATTTTTTTTCACAATGACCTTATTACATGTTACTCAAACTCAATTATAAATTTCAAATTTGACACTGTCTCGGAAAACCGAATCCAGTGACAATAAACAATATATATTTCTTTACAAAATTCCCAAAGGCTCTCTTACAGCTCACAAATCCTAAATTTGCAGAATTTTGGCTTACAAATGAGTAATAATATTGTCACCATCGACTCCATCTTGGAATATTGATTCTGATGACTATAAATACCCTATAACTCTCAAAAGACTACAAACTTGACTTTAAAAGGAAAATGAGCAGAGCTTTAGTACATAAGAATGTTGTGTTCAAAAACACAAAAGAAAATTGTGTAAAACACCAAAAATATTGTGTAAGACAAAAAAAAAGTTGTGCGTAACACAAAAATGTTGTGTGTAAAAGGAGTTGGGGTATGTACCATTAAATAGGCCACCCCTCTTAACAAAATCCCAAAATTAGTGGTAACTTATTACTAATTTTAGAAAGAATCCCACTAAATATGAAATATTGGCATCATAAAAAATATTTTAGTTATGGTTTGTTTAAACAAACCTTATCCATGACATGTTGGCTAGTGGAGGTTGCTAAAGTTGTTGGCATGTAGGTGGATCATGGGTTCTATTCCCATCGACCTCGAATATGTTGGCTAGTGGAGGTTGCTAAAGTTGTTGGCATGTAGGTGGATCATGGGTTCTATTCCCATCGACCTCGAATATTTT